>VMDR010001048.1:0-151849 GCA_007922815.1 Macrotus californicus
TATAGCAAAAACAGCTTGGAACAGGAAGAATAAATGTAAAGGACAAAGTATATGACTTTGAAACATTTTTAAAACCTGCAGTAGTCAATACTGTGTTTTTGGTGTAAACATAGACAAATAGACCACTGCCAACAGGATAGAGAACCCACAAAGAGACCCCCCACGTATGGACAATTGATTTTCAACAGTGATGGAAAGGCAATTCACTGGAGAGAGTATAGGCTTTTCAACAAATGGTGCTGGACCTAGTAAATATGTGCTAAGAAATAAACTTCAATCTAACCTTGCACTGTATATAAAAAAATAAGTAAAAGATGGATCACAGACATAGGAAAAGCCTAAAACTATGAAACTATGAGAAAACACAAAAGGAAATCATTTTGGCCTTATGTTAGCAAAGATTTCCTACCAACACCAAAAGCACAGTTCATAAAAGAAAAAAATTGATAAGTGGGTTTTATTAAAATCAAGAACTCTGAGAATTAACTTGCAAGATGGTGGTATAGGCAGACGTGGCTTGCCTCTTCTCTCAACCACATCAAAATTACAACTAAAATGTAGAACAGCCATCACATGGAACCATCAGAAATTGAGTTGAGTGGAAGTCTGTCAATTACAGAATTTAAGAAACCACATCCATCCAGTATGTTAGGAGGGGCACAAATGCGGAACGGGCTGGTCCCACACCCATGTGTGGTAGATAAAAATTCAGGAGGAATATCTCAGGAGCAAAGAGTCCCAGCCCCACACCAGGACCCCCAGCCAGGGTTACAGTGCCAGGAAGATAAGTCCCCACAACTTCTTGCTCAAAAACAAGCAGGGACTAAGTCGGTGGAAGAAACTGCTGGAGCCTCAGGCAGTTTCTTTTAAAGAGCCCACATCCAGACTCACCTACTCAGCCTTGTTCCCTCTGGTCTCTGGCACTGGGGTGGCAGCTTGGAAGGTACAAGTGGCATGCTGGGGGGGGGACTGAGGTGTCTGATATCAAGGCAGGCAGAGGCCATTGTCCCTTTTCTGGGCTTTCCCCCCAACGGCCACATATATGGCAAGCTGGTGCCATATCTGAGACCCCATCAATCTGGCTAACACTCTTTGACCTGCCTTGGATATCCCAGAGACTCTCCCCACCCAACTTATAGGCCCACCCAGGCTGCTTTTCCTTATGAATGACTGGTCTTGGTTCATGCTTCACAACTTCCTAAATCCTCTCAAACAAGCAACAGCTGGCTTTAGTGAGCCCTAGTAAGCCCCAGACTCTGCACTAGCAGAAACCAGCCTAGATTCACAACTTGCTTCACCTGGGAATCTCTAATCCCAGCACAAGTAGCAGCCATCTCAGATTGCTTTATGGCTCAGGCAAGGTGGTCCTGAGCAAAACACAAGTGGGGGCTGACCTTGGCCTGCACCTCCCAGGAAACACCAGGGCCAGTGCACCCAGTGGATAGATACGGACCACATCAGAGCACCACCACCCTGCCCGTGCACTCAGAGTCAAAGCAGCTCTACTTAATACATAGAAACAAACACAGAGAGGCTGCCAAAATGATCAAAGAAATATGGCCCAAATGAAAGAATAGATTACAACTCTAGAAAAAAAGTTAAACAAAATGGAGATAAGCAATCTGTCAGATGCACAGTCAGGATGCTCAAGGAACTTAGTGAGGATCTCAGTAGCATAAAAAAGATCAACTCAAAAACAAAGGATATACTAATTGAAATAAAGAACAATTTACAAGGAAATGATAGTAGAGTGGATGAAGCTGAGAATCAAATCAATGATTTGGAACATAAGGAAGCAAAAAACAACCCTGGAGAACAACAAAAGGAAAAAAGAATCTAAAGAAATGAGGATAGTTTAAGCAGCCTCTGGGACAACTTCAAGAGGTCAAACATTCACATCAAAGAGGTACCAGAAAGAGAAGAGAAAGAGCAAGAAATTGGAAAGCTATCTGAAAAAATAGTGAAAGAAAACTGCCCTAATTTGGTGAAAGAAATAGACATGCAAGTCCAGGAAGCACAGAGAGTCCCAAACAAGATGGATGCTAAGAGGCCCACTCCAAGACACATCATATTAAAATCCCAAATGTTAAAGATAAAGAGAGAATCTTAGAAGCAGCAAGAGAAAAGCAGTTAGTTTCCTACAGGGGAATTCCCATAAGACTGTTAGCTGCTTTCTCAAAATAAACTTTGCAGGCTAGAAGGGATTGGTAAGATATATTCAAAGTCATGAAAAGCAGGGACCTATAGCCAAGATTGCTCTACCCAGCAAAGCTATCATTTAGAATCTAAGGGCAGATAAAGAGCTTCTCAGACAAGCAAAAAATAAAGGAAATCATCATTACCAAACTATTATTATATGAAATGTTAAAGGAACTTACTTAAGAAAAAGAAGATCAAAACTATGAACAATAAAATGGCAAAAATACATATTTATCAACAATTGATTCTAAAAAACAGACTAAGCAAACAAGAACAGAGACAGAATCATGGGTACGGAGTACATTTTCATGGTTGCCAGATGGGGAGGGTTTGGGGGAGTGGGTAAAGAGGTGAGGGGATTAAGAAGTACAAATAGGTAGTGACAGAATAGCGAGGAGGATATAAATTACAGTGTAGGAAATGGAGTAGTCAAAGAACTTATACATATTACCTGTGAACATGAACAATGGTGGAGGAATTGCCTGAGGGAGTGGGGGATGTTGGATTGAGGAGGGCAAAGGGGGAAATATCAGGACAATTGTAACAGCATAATCAATAAAGTATAGTTTAAAAAATAAAAAAGAATGAATTCTTAGACCTCTTTAAAATTAAGCTCATTGAAAGACACAGTTAAGAGAATAAAGACAAGTTACAGACTGGGAGGAAATATTTAGAACTATGTATCTGATAAAGGAATCACATACAGATTATAAAAATCCCTTAAAACTCAATAATAGTGCCTTGGCTGGTATAGCTCAGTGGATGGAGCGTGGGCCTGCTAACCAAAGGGTCACCAGTTCATTTCCCAGTCAGGGCACATGCCTGGGTTGCAGGTCAGGTCATCAATAGGACACACACGAGAGGCAACCACACATTGATGTTCCTCTCTTTCTCCCTCCCTTCCCCTCTCTAAAAATAAATAAATAAAATTTTAAGAAAAACAAACTCAATAATAAACAACACAATTAGAAATAGACACAATATTTGAGTAGACACTGCACCAAAGAAGATCTATGGATGGCATATAGGCTCATGGAAAGCTGCTTATAATGATTAGGGAAATGCGAATTAAAACCACAATGAAAAGATTCTATGTATCTATCAAAATGGCTAAATTAAGAGATTGACAATATCAAGTATTAGTAAGGTTATGGGACAACTGTTGGTGCGAATATGAAATAACACAACCATTTTTGGTAACAGTTTGATAGTTTCTTAAACTGTTAAACATACACTTACTATATTAGCCATTTTATTGCTAGGTATTTACCCAAAAGTGAAAGCATATGTCTACACTGAAGATTTATATAGTGACTTATTTTAATAGCCTCAAACTGAAAACAACTGAAATGTCCATCAAAAGTGACTAGATAAATAAATTATGGTGTATTCATACAATGGAATAACTACTCAGCAAAAAAAATGCAATCAACTATTGGTACAAGCAACAGTGTGGATAAATTTCAAAATCATTAGACTGAGTGAAAGAAGACAAACAAAAAGGAGTACATACTGTATGATTACACTTACATACAACTATAGATCATGCATACTAATCTGTGGTGACAAACAGATCAATCAGTGGTTGCCTTGGGATGAATGTGGGTGGGAGGGACCACACAGGGGCACAAGGAAACTTTGGAGTTTTATGAATATGTTCACCATCCTGATTGAGTGGTGATTGTGGTGATACATAGGTCAAAAACATATTAGATATTCACACAAATGAAGTGGCAGAGCATGATTTGGTACCAGGACCTCTGTGCAGTTTGCACCACACGGTGCTTCCACAAACCCAACTCAGTGGGGACAGAACTACAGGAGCCCTGTAGGCCTTAACAGTGGTCTGGGCCTGGGCTTCTTGGGAGGATTTCAGCAGGTCTAGAAGACAGAGAAAAGGAGCTCCAATGTCAGGCAGGTCTCTGGATGCCTAGTCCCAATGTTGAAGATAAGTTTGAAGTTGAAATTAGATGACTGGAGTCCAGCACAGAGCCCTGCCAGCAAGTTGTTTTTCATAATGAACCTGCTCTGATGATAGGAATGTAAGAGGAAACACTTCCACACAGCACCGAACCTTGCCACTCCCAGGATCCCAGATGGTGGAGGAGTAAGTGGAAGCTACATTAACCTCCTCCCAGGAGCAATCTGGGATTACAACTGAATTGTAGAGAAATCATTGTGAATAACCAACTAAACAGTAGATGGAGAGAAGCCTTATAATCAAGAAAAGACAGAAGAGACCATTTCGCCACAATGAGACATGTAGGGAGTGCGGAGGAGGCATGAGAGGGCTGGCTGAGCTCCCATGGGTGGCAGCTGAAGATCCAGAGGGCTATTTCAGCAGCCGGGGGTTCCCCCTGAGAAGTGTGGGGACTAAATTCCAAGCTGGGCTCCCCAGCCTATAGCACTAATGCTGGAAAGGAACCCAGATAACATCTAGCTATGAAAACTAGCGGAGTTTCTCTCTGCCAGGGTGAGATGGCTGGAGATGCAGAGAACCTCTTAAATGGCCAACACACTAAATTTCATTTGCAGCCACATACTCTGGGCTCCAGCAGAGGGAGGGCAGAGTTGACTAAAGATGCTTGAGGAGAGTCTGGGGTTGGTGACTATAGGGAGAGAACTGAAGGAGCAGCTGCCAGGATCCCTGTGCTGAGTCATTCCCCACACTGAAGAAGCCATCTTGTGCAGAGCACTCATCTACAACTGGCATCAGCCTAGGGGGAAGCAAGAGTCCTGCCTGCAGGAATTACTTTGCCCCACCCTGTGGTGCTGATCACAGCTTGATTAGTTTAACAACTAAGGCAGAAAATACAAGAAGCAGCCAAAATATGAAGACAAAGAAACAGACCCCAAACGAAAGAACAAGAGAATTCTCCAGAAGAAGAATAAGATGGAATGGAGGCTAGCAATTTATCAGATAGAGTTTAGAGTAATGATTATAAGGATACTCAACACCATGAAAAAAGATATAGAAATCATAAAAAAAAGGACCAGTCAGAAATAAAGAATGCAACAACTAAAATAAATAATACCCTGGAAGGAATAAACAGTAGGTTAGATAAAGCAGAGAATCGAATCAGACAAAGTATAAAAAAAACACCCAGGCAGAGCAGCAAAAAGAAAAAAGAATTACAAAAAATAGGGAGAGCTTAAGAAACATTTTGGACAACATGAAGTGTAACAACATCTGCATCATGGGAATACCAGAAGGAGAAGAGAGTGAACAAGGGATCGAGACCCTGTTTGAAGAAATAATGACTGAAAACTTCCCTAATCTGGTGAAGGAAAAAGACACACAAGTCCAGAAAGCACAGAGAGTCTCAAGCAAGTTGAACCCAAAGAGGCCTACACTGAGACACATCAGAATTGAAATGACAAGGCTTAAAGACAAGGAAAGAATCCTGAAAGCCACAAGAGAAAAGCAGGTAGTTACCGACAAGGGAGCACCAATTAGACTAGCATGTGATTATGCAACAGAAACATTTTAGGCCAGAAGACAGCGTTGTGAAATATTTAAGGTGATGAAAAGCAAGGACTCCAACCAAGGCTACTTTATCCAGTAAGGCTATCATTTAAAATTGAAGGAGAAATAAGGAGCTTTCCAGGCAAGAAAAAGTTAAAGGAGTTTGTTAACACCAAACCAGCGCTGCAACAAACGTTCAAGGGCTTGCTTTAAGAAGAATTAGAAAAAGAGAATGAAAAAAAAGAGGAAAACAGTCTAACAATGAAATGGCACTACATACATAGCTATCAATAATCACCTTAAATGTAAATGGCTTAAATGCTCCAACCAAAAGTCATAGGGTAACTGAATGGATAAGAAAATAAGACCCATATAAAGGGTCCCGCAGAAGTAATGCCTGCTTGAGTGTGGTTGGTAGGGTAATAATATAGGTGTAATAATTTATACTTTTAATTTGAACATTTCATCTAAAATATCACATGGTATGCTTGAGTGTGATATTGTTATGTTACAGAATTACATGCTTATGATTTTGTAATAAGATATTTTGTTATAAAAAAGGGGTGTTGTTTGTGCCCTGCCCAGTATATGCTGCCTCCAAGAAATCCATCTCGGATGGAAAGTTACGCACAGACTAAAAGTAAAGGAATAGAAAAAGATATCTCATGCAAATGGAAAAGGAAAAAAAGCGGGGATAGCTGTAGGTAGCGATACTTACATCCAAGACTATAGTAGGAGACAAGGAAAGACACTACATAATAATAAAGGGAACAATCCAACAACAGGATATAACCCTAGTAAACATTTATGCACCCAACATAGGGGCACCTAAACATGTAAAGCAAATCTTGATGGGAATAAAGGGAGAGATCGACAGAAATACATGGTTGGGGATTTTAACACCCCATTGACTTCAGTGGATAGATTTTCTAGACAGAAAGTCAACAAGGAGACAGTGGTCTTAAATGACACATTAATCAGGGGTGTCCAAACTTTTGGTGTCTCTGAGGCACATTGGAAGAAGAGTTGTCTTGGGCCAGACATTAAATACGTTACGACATGTAATAAAAAAAAAAGCTCATAATGTTTTAAGTAAATTTATGATTTTGCGTTGGGCTGAATGTGACCTGCAGGCTGCAGGTTGGACACCCCTGCGACTGTAGCAAATGGATTCAAATGATATCTTCAGAGCATTTCACCCAAAGCAGCTGAATATACATATTTTTCAAGTGCACATGGAATGTTTTCTAGGATAGACCACATGTTAGGACATAAAACAAGCCTCAATAAATTTAATAAGATTGAAATTATATCAAGCATCTTCTCTGACCACAATGCTATGAAATTGGAAGTCAACCACAAGAAGAACACTGAAAAACACACAAAGCATGGAAGCTAAATAACATGTTGTTAAACAATGAATGGGTCAACAATGAGATCAAGGGAGAAATCAAAAGGTACCTTGAAACAAATGAAAACAAGGATATAACAATCCAAAATCTGTGGGACACAGGGAAAGCAATCGTAAGAGGGAAATTCATAGTATTACAGGCTTATCTCAAAAAAAACAAAAAAACAAGCAAAAGCTCGAATAAACAATCTAATTTATACTTAAAGAAACTTGAGAAAGAACAACAAACAAAGTCCAAAGTGAGTGCAAGGAAGGAAATATAAAGATTAGAGAAGGAATAAACAAAGTAGAGTCTAAAAAAAAGATACAAAAGATCAGTGAATCCCAGAGCTGGTTCTTTGAAAAGATAAACAAGATTGACAAAGCTTTAATCAGACTCATCAAGAAAAAAAGAGAAAGGACCCAAATAAATAAAACCAGAAATTAAAGGGGAGAAATAACAACTGACACCAAAGAAATACAAAGGATTGTAAGAAAATATTATGAACATCAATATGCCAATAAACTGGACAACCTGGATGAAATGTATACATTCCTAGAAACATACAATCTTCCAAAACTAAGTCAAGAGCAACCAGAGAATCTGGTTGACAGATTAGAGAATCTAATAGACAGATTACACCTAGTGAAATTGAAGCACTAATCAAAAAACTCCCAACAAACAAAAGTCCAGGATAGGATGGCTTCATAGTTGAATTTTACAAAACATTCCAATAAGAACTACCCCTCTTTCTCAAACTATTTCATAAAATTCAAGAGGAGGGAAGGCTCCCAAACTCATTTTACAAGGCTAGCATTATCCTAATTCCAAAACCAGATAAAGACACTACAAAGAAAGAAAATTATAGGCCAATATCACTGATGAACATAGATGCTAAAATCCTGAACAAAATATTAGTAAACTGAATACAGCAATACATCGAAAAGATCATACACCAAGATCAAGTGGGATTTATTCTGGGAATATCAAGGTTGGTACAACATTCACAAATCAATAAGTGTGATTCACTGCATAAACAAAATGAAGGATAAAAATGGCATGATCATATCAATAGATGCAGAAAAAGTGTTTGATAGAACCCAGCACCCATTTATGATACAAACTCTCAACAAAGTGGGATTAGAGGAAACACACCTAAACACAATAAAGGCCATATATGACAAACCCACTGCCAACATCATACTCAACAGGCAAAAACAAAACGTTCCCTTAAGATTGGGAACAAGACAGGGATGTCCACTTTCACCTCTCTTATTCAACACAGTATTGGAAGTCCTACCACAGTGATCAATCTAGAAGACATGAAAGGCATCCAAATTGGAAAAGAAGAAGTAAAACTGTCTTTATTTGCAGATGACATGATTCTGTACATAGAGAACCCCAAAGATTCCACCAAGAGACTACTAGAACTGATAAATGAATTCAGCAAAGTCGCAAGATACAAAATTAATGTCCAAAAATCACTTTTATTTTTATATGCTCATAATGAACTAACAGAAAGGGAAATTAAGAAAACAGTTCCATTCACAACTGCTCCAAAAAGGATAAAATACCTAGGAATAAACCTAACCAAGGATGTAAAAGACCTGTACGTGGAAAATTATAAGACACTGAAGAAAGAAATTGAAGAAGATACAAATAAATGGAAGCACATACTGTGTTCATGGATAGGAAGAATTAACATCATTAAAATGTCCATACCACCCAAAGCAATCCATAGATTCAACACAAGATTCCTATCAAGATTCCAATGACATATTTCACAGAACCAGAACAAGTATTTCAAAAATTTGTATGGAACTACAGAAGGCCCTGCATAGTAACAGCGATCGTGAGAAAGGCAGACAAAGTTGAAGGAATCATGCTACCTGATATCAAACTATACTAAAAGGCCAGAGTAATCGAAACAGCATGGTACTGGCAGAAGAACAGACATGTAGATCAATGGAACAGAATAGAGAGCCCAGAAATAAACCCACACCTTTGTAATCAATTAATATTTGACAGAAGAAGCAAGCAGAACATACAATGGGCTAAAGATAGACTATTCAACAAATGGTGTTGGGAAAATTGAAAACAGATATGTGCAGAAAAATGAAACTAGACCACCTTCTTACACCACACACAAGAATAAATTCAAAATGGATCAAAGACTTAAATGTTAGACCCCAAACCATAAAAAATCCTAGAAGAAAAGATAGGCAGCAAAACCTCAGACATTGCTCATATCAGTTTTTTATTGGATGTATCTCCCCAGACAAGGAAAACAAAAGAAAAAATAAACAAATGGGACTACATCAAACTAAAAGTTTTTGCACAGCAAAGGAAATTGTCAACAAAATAAAAAGACAATCCACAGAATGGGAGAACATTTTTGCTGATACATCTGATAAGGCGTTAATATCCAACATTCATGAAGTACTTACAAAACTCAACACCAATAAAACACACAACCCAATTAAAAAATGGGCAAAGGACCTGAACAGACACTTCTCCAAGGAGGACACACAGATGGCCAACAACAGACATATGAAAAGTTGCTCAACATCACTAGTCATCAGAGAAATGCAAGTTAAAACCACAACAAGATGCCATCTCACACCTGTCAGAATGGCCATCATTAATAAATCAACAGACAAGTGCTGGTGAGGATGTGGAGAAAGGGGAACCCTTCTACACTGTTGGTGGGAGTGCAGACTGGTGCAGCCACTGTGGAAAACAATGTGGAGATAACTCAGAATATTAAAAATGGATCTTTCTTTTGACCCAGCATTCCCGCTTCTGGGAATATATTAGATGGAACCCAGATCACTAATTCAAAAGCACATAAGCACCCCTATGTTCTTTGCAGCGTTCTTTACAATCACCAAGATATGGAAGCAGCCCAAGTGTCCATCAGTTAGATGACTGGATAAAACAACTGTGGGACATTTACACAATGGAATTCTACTTGACCTTAAAAAAGAAGAAAATTTTACCCTATGTGACAGCATGGATAGACCTGGAGAACATTATGCTAAGTGAAAAAAGCCAGTCAGAGAAAGACAAATACTATATGATTTCACTCATATGTGGAATCTAATGAAGACACTGAACTAACAAGCAAAACAGAGACAGAGTCATAGATGGAGAGCAGATGACAGCTAGTGGGGGGTAAGTTAGAGGGTGGAGGGGTTGGACAAAAAGGAAAAAGGACTCATGGATGTGGACGACAGTGTGGTGATTGCTGGTGGTGGGGGAATATAAGAGGACTGAACGGTAATGGAAAAAAATACAATAAAGATTAAATAAAAATATGAGGAGGAAAAAATATATTAAATTGTACACTGTATATTTGCAGTTTATTGCATATCAATTATACCTCAATAAAGCTGTTAAACAAACTCCTTTGCCTTTTCCAGATACCATGCTGCCTGTCACGGTGGCTCTGTTCCCATGCCAAAGAAGCCGTCATGCCTGAGTTCATGCAAACAATCGCATATTCCTTATGGTCTCCAAAGGCATGTTAGTTTGATGATCCATCTGTGGAACATCCATCCCATAAGTGAGTTGTGCTGGCTTGCTGGAGTCTGTCTCCCACGGAAGAGAAAGGGTGGAGCTGTGATGATTACATCAGGGCCCCTTCCCCTCCCCCATACAATGAGCGATTTCAACTAATAGTCCTTGAAATGCACTACAAAAGAGTCTAAGTGAATCGAAATCTTCTGTAAGCCGACATCACGGTTCTTAATCTCAGTGTTATAATTTTCTTCCTTTATCAACTGTCTGCATTAAGGTTGATTAGCAAGTCTCTGGCCTCTTCGGAAGCCATCAGGTGGGGACAGATTAGTATGTCGGTTATGGAACAGCGGTGGGGAGAAGCTGATCAGATGGAGCCAGACAGCTCCGTAATTAGCATGCCTGAGACACCAGGCTGCCGCGCTGGGGCGGCCTTGGCCCGACTCACTGTGGAGCAGTTTGTTCCTTTCCACAAAGAAATTCATTAGTGGAGATCAATGGTGAGCAGTGTGGAGGCCCCCCCCACCCCCACCCCACTGCTGCCTAGCATCTCTGTGGCCTGGGGGCAGAGGTACATGCTGGTTTGCTGGCTGCTGTCCAGAACTGGTGGGCAGGCTCTTCAGGGCAAGGCAGACCCCGGAATTTTGTACGCCTACATCGTGTCCCCCTGAACTCCCAGAGGAAGGGCCGGGCACTCAGCTGTGGGGCTTGCTGCTCCTGTTGCAGGTTGGTGTGGAATTGATGCCAAGTTCCGGTGGTGGTGGTGCTGAGTCACCCTCTTAAAGAAGACCACCTCTTTCTGTGGTTTGTTCCGTGCTAGTTTGCAGACCAGTGGGAGCAAGGCTATAGCAGCTAAGTACTGAAGCACCCAGTTGTGCATCTCTTCATCTGACAAGTATTTATTATGTGCCTGCTGCATGCCAGGCTGTGTTCTAGCTATTGGGCATTCACCAAGAATGGCAGAGTCTAGGTGGTTCCTGCTCTCATGGAGCTTATAGTCTAGCATGGGAGACAGAGAATAAATGGTAAGGGAAGCAAAAAGATACCAATCAGTAATTAATAATAACTTGTTATTACCTAATGCCCAAAATACATATGACTTCCTCTCATTCAGAGGTTCTCTTCTTAGGTTCATGGACTCCATAAGTTCCTTGAAATTGTATGGAAAAGTTTGTGTGTGTGTGTGTGTGTGTGTGCATGCTTATGCATGTTTCTACTTTTTGTCTCTGGACAAAGTGTACAGTTTTCGCCAAATACTTAAAATGTCCATGTTTCAAGGAAGAGGAGATCCATGACTGTATTCACCAACAGCCCTCATGTCGATGGACACGGGCATCCATTCCTCACTCTCTCCTGGGCCCACCCAGACCCTCGGCTCCCGTCTTTCTGAGTCACCTCACTCCCAGAGAGGCCCGTGTTCCCTTCTCTCAGTTGTGCTTTGAGCTGTTGCCAACCCTTTGGGATCACATCGGGCTTCCAGCGTGTCAGGGTCCCCTGTGCCCAGCACAAAGTCTCCCTGCAATAATGAGAATGGGGTCTCTATTTACCCTGGGATGTCCAGGTCCTGGGGTCAGGGCTAGTGGCAGCTGGATGAGGGACCGTTCATCTCTGCCACCCCCACCTGGTTGTTGCACACCAGCCTCTGGGGCTCTCTGTAGTTGCACCACCAGAGTCATCCTCCCCTTCTCTCCCCACCCACCCAGGCAGCCTGAGCCAAGAATTATCCCACATGCAGAGAGCTAGATCTTCAATGCCGAGTCTCTTACCAGCCCCTGGCACACATTTCCAGGAACTGCCGAGCAGATATCTGCAGCCATGAGTTCATGGCTTTTTGGTGGTGTTGGTGTGGATGGCCTTGATGCACCAGGGTTCCTATGCTTCCAAATAGGGCAGCTCCTATGTGCCTCCCCTGAAAGCCACCCCAAGGCCATATGGCCTCCAGTCCAGGGCAGTTTTCACCTGCATGGGTCACAGCCAGAATTTCTTTTGTCTGGAGAGTCCCAGGGAGCCATGGAATGCCTGCTGCCATCTGGTGCTTAGGATCTCAGGAAATTTTCTTTAGAACAAACTGCTTACAAGACCTGAGAAATGATGAAGAGCATTTTTTCTTTGTTCTGGAAAAACACAGTGCTGCTGGTGCTGGTTGGAGCCAGGGTGTGTGGGCCTGCAGGTGCTCAGAAATCAGTGCTTTCCCTGTTCCTGTCTAGGTCAACAAAGGCTGGTCAGGAGCCCACTGGGCACCAAGTCTGAGCTCTTAAAGTTGTCCAGCATCCGAGCGAGGATCCCTACCCAGCCTGCCCGGGTCCTCGGCAACGCTTTGGACCCTCCGGCTTAGTTTACCTTGAGCTCACCAGGTCCATCCTGGGCCTTGTGGCTTCTCTGGTCTGGCCTGGGCTCTGTTGGCCTCCTCTCAGGGGGGTGCTGCCGGGGCCTGGGGAGCACCTGTTGCTATTTTTGTCCTAGTCCTGGAGGACTTCCAGGGCCTGCCTTCAGCCTTTAACAGCTGCCTTGCTCCTGTCTGTAGCCCACACAGAGCCAGGTCCTTTCATGGACGAGGCCCAGCAGAATGTGAGGGAGCCTTTGGAGTAAGTGGTGCACTTGGGCTTTCTACCATGAGGCTCCCTTGCTCAGGAGTTTGCCTCAGCCCAGCTTGGAGCATGGAGCACTTGGGGCTGGCATCTCTGGTTCCTCAAATGGTCCTTGTCCTTGACTGCAGGACATTTACTGAGGCTTCCCTGGTTCATGACACGGATTGGGGGGGTGGTCTATGGAATAGATGGTCCCATTAATGGGGATGCTGGGGAGAAATCGTGTGCGAGGAGAAGCATGGGATGGGGCTGTGGAGAGAAAATAGCCTCTCAAAGTCAGAAAGGCGTAGGAAAGCCTAGCTGTGGCTCCCAGGCCCTGAGGTATGGGCCAGGGGACTGCTGAATTTAATGAGTCCCTGGTTCATCCTGTGTAGAACATAGTTCTGAGGAATGAGCCAATTGCTGGTCACCTGGAGGCGGCATGGTCTCTCTTGCGTCTGTCCTTAGTGGCAGTTGGATAAAACCCTTCCTGGGGCCCCTGAGCAGCAGCACAGTGGCCCATGGACACGATTCTGTAGCATGGACGGGAGCAGCCTGGATATCCTCACTGAAGGCACTGTGCCAATTAGCCGAAAATCAGGCCAGTTTGCCTTTAGAGCAGAGCCATTGGATAGCCAGTTTTCTGAAAGCTCAAAGATATTTCCCAAGGTGTGTTATCACCCCAGCCCCTGTCTCTGCCCCTGTGATTTCCTCAGGCCTGGCCTTCTCCCTCCGCTGCTGTTTTCTATGCAAATGTGGGCAGGGGGAGGGGCCAGATGAATACAGAGGTGGGCAAAAGCAGTTTACAGCTGTTCTTATGGACAGACATGCAGATTATTATTATTATTACAATAGCCTTATTAACTCAGAATAATAGACGCTGTGTTTTGCGTACTCAAAATTGTAAACCTACTTTTGCTCACTCCTGTGTAACATGTAGGGAAACAATTCTCAGTGATGCCAGTTGGCATTTGGGAAACAAGTGATCTTGAGATTTGGCTTCTGGTGAGGTGGCCCCTAGAACAGGTCACTAGATCTTGTCATTTGGGGAACTGACCTCGGAGGTTTGGTTTTGGCGGAATTCACCTGATTTCTGGAGTGAAATGTCACACAGAGGTTTGCAGGAAGCCAGACGCCCTCTCCCTTCAAAGTGGGCACCTCACCCAGTGTGACCCTCAAGACTGTGACTCAGTCTCCTTGTGGAGGGCAGCTGGGCATGTTCTTCCCCACTGTGGACTCAGGTCTCAGGTCTCTCTCTCTCACACACATTCTCACACAGTGGAGTCTCTTTGTCTTTTTCTCTCTGACACATACACACATGGAAGAGTCTCTCTCTCTCTCTCTCTCTCACACACACACACACACACACACATGCACGCGTGCATGCGTGCACACATTCCCTTCTGCCTGAAGCCTGCAGAGGGGAAGGCAGTTGGATGTTGCAGGCTTTCCCCTGGGTGGCTCAGATCACAGCCGTAATCGGAGGGAATGGGGAAAAGACAGTGCTCGCAATCAGTCTAAATACCCCTTCGTACTGAGTGTGAAAGGCACATAAGCTCTTCAGGAGCAGGCACGGCTTCTCCCTCCCTTGGGTTTTCTCGCCGTTTTGGAAGCACTTGTTCTCGGAGGATGCCTCACCTGTCTCCCCTCAGCATGGGTGGAGGACCCTGCGTGCAGCTGGCCTTTGCTGCTGCAGGGGCGAAACACTGAGAGTGACGCGGTGGCCACTGTGCCCCGTGCGCCCAGAGCTGTCATGGACGCAGCCTCTGGACTCACCCTTTCTCCCCCAGATTTGGTTCCCTTTGGTCTTGGCCGGTGGCACTGCTGTCACCCTAGTGATATTTCTTTCTTACAACTCTCAGATCTCCTGAACACCCTTCAGTCTGCCCTTTTCCCATCCCTACCGCTGCAGGCCCCCTCGTCATTCTTACCTAGGTTAGGACCGTAACAGCCTGTCAGAGTTTCCCCAGCCAGTGTTTTCCCTCTCTGATCCGTGGCTGCCGGGGGGACTTGGGAACATGAATGTGATCAGTTGAATCTCAGCCTGAAAACTTTCAGTGACTCTCGACTGACTCAGGATCAAGTTCAAACCTTGCAGTATGACCTCTAAGACCCTTCCCAATTTGGGCCCTCCCTTCCCTCCAATACCGTTTTTCCACGCCCTTCCACCTTTGCTATTGGTCTCCAGCAATGCTGGATTGCTTTAGTCTTCAGAAATGTGCGGACTGCTCCCTGCTACTGCCCCCACATTTCCAAGCCGGGGGAGAGAAGCAGAGAGAATAGCCAGGCCAACATTTGGAGACATTTTATCTATATCTGTCTTCGACTTATGATGAAGTTACATCCTGATAAACCCGTTGTAAGTGGAAAATGTGTCTCATACACCTAACCTGCTGAATATCACAGCTTAGCCTAGCCTACCTCATGCATGCTCAGAACACTTACATTAGCCTCTAGATGGAAGAAGTGATCTCACACAAAGCCTATTTTTTTTAAATTTGTAGATTTTTTGTACGTGCCCTGTCTAGGGGTCACACCTACAACATTGGCGTATTGGGACAATGCTCTAACCAAATGAACCCCTGGCCAGAGCCCTGTACAACCCTATTTCACAATAAAGGCTTGGATGTGTCTCATGTACCTTGTTAGGTGCATCGCTTTTGCACCTTCATGAAGTTGAAAAATCTTCGAGCCGTCCTAAGTCGGGGATGGTCTGTGTTTACATCTGTATCCACATCTGTCGCTGTCTCTGCACGCACACACACCACTCACCCTATCTTTTCACGACTCTCAAAGGTCCCGTGGAACGCTGGTGTGCTGCTTAGTAAATAAAAACATAAAACAACTGGCTATATGTAAGGGACTTTATTAAGACCCTGATCTGAAAAAACAAAAAAAATTTGTAAGACCTTGCACAATTTGAATCCTGTTTGGACATTGGAAGCTATGAAGGGAGCATTCACTTTTTTAGATGTAGTCACGGTGTTGTGTTAATTTTTTTTTTAAAACTTTGTCTTTCGGAGATGTGACTGAAATATTAACATGTAAAAGATAGGTATTGGAGATTTCTTAAAATAATTTCAAAATAATTTGGGTGGCTGAGGTATAGGTGGTAAGAGTTGAAACTTTTTCACATGTTTGAAGTTTTTCATAATATAAAGTAAAATGAAATCATATAACAGCAATTTTCTGTAGTTATGCGAGAAATGTTATTTGTTTTTTATTTTAGGTCTTATACCGTAACCTCTCTGGAATCTCAGGTGCTGCTATCACTGGCAGCTGGAGAGAGGAGGGGCAGGTGGCAGGATGAGTGGATAAGTGCGACAAATGTTAATGAGGACGTGAAACTGTCAGTTGAGTTTCCTGGACGGGGTGCTTTTATCCCTGGATACTTTGTAAAATGACATGCATATAATATGTCATGTTTATTTTTTACCAGGAAATGACTCATATCATGGAATCACATAGGCCAGTGCTTTATGGTGGTGGGAGGTACTCGGAGGCTTGAGTGTGGGCTCTGGGGCCAGACAGCCTGGCTCTGCATACAGCCGTCTTCTGACCTTGGATGGAGCTCCCCATCTGCAGGATGAGGGCACAGATGGAGCTGGAATATCATTCAGTCACACAAAGGAACGAAGTGCTGAAAATGCTACAGGGTAGATGAGGCTTGGAACGTTTGTGTTAAGTGAAAGAAGACAGTCATTAAAGACCACGTATTGTATGATTCCATTTATGTGAGCTATTTGGAAGAGCCGAATCCATAGGCGTAGCAAGTGGTTGCCGGGGAGTGGGGTGTAGGGTGTATCTCAGTCTGCTCGGGCTGCTCTAACAAAATTCCGTGTCCTGGGTGGCTTCCTAAACAGGGAGCGTTTACTTCTCACAGTCCTGGAGGCCTGGAAGTCCCAGGATGATGGTGTCTGGTGAAGAGCCCTTTCTGCATTGCGATGGCCAGCCTCTGGCTGTGTCCTCACATGGTGCGAGGGGGCAGGGCGCTCTGTGGGCTGTCTTTCATAAGAGCTCTAATCTCACTATGTGGGCTCCACCCTCACAAACTAAGCATCTCCCAATACCATTGGAATTTCAACACATGAATTCTCGGGAGACACAAACCTTCAGAGCATACCTGGGGGTAACTGCTAACGGACAAGAGGGTTCTTTCTGAGATGGTGGGAATGTTCTGAATTAGACTGTAGTGATGGCTTCACAACCCTGAATATATTAAAAACCATTTAATTGTACACTTAAGGGGATGAACTTGTGGCATGTAAATTATGTCTCCATAGAGCTGTTTGACAACCCCACCCATATTGTAGAGGTTAGTTAGGAGGAAGTGCAAGTACCATGCGTGAAGTGTTTGGAGGGGGGCCTGGCACGTTGCACGGGGTTTGCAATCTGAGAGGCTCTACTGAGATCACTGGGAGGAGTACTTTCCTCCAGCATTTGCCTTCTGTGATGTTTAATATGATTCACGCCATGAAAATTCTGAAAATCAGTGGTTTATGGCCACACGCTAGTCTGGAAATAAAAGCCTTCTCAACAGCCCTAAAATAGATTATTTTTGTTTCTCTACATTTTTGGTCTTTAAAAAAAACCTCTTTTAAGGAAGCTTCAAGAACTGTGGACTGCCTACAAAGTGGCATTTTCTGCAATGCTCCGCCCACTCCGGCTCCCCACACCTCCCTCCTCAGGTGGTCCACTTCCAAAATGCCAAATTTTTAGGTTGTAGAAGTCTTTTAAAAAATTTTACTTTATTTATTTTTAGAGAGAGAGGAAGAGAGGCGGAAAGAGAGGGAGAGAAACATCGATGTGAGAGAGAAACATCAATCGGTTGCCTGTTGCATGCTGCCTGACTGGCGCACCGAACCCACAACCAGGCATGTGCCCTGACCAGGAGTTGAGTCGGTGCCCTTTCCCTTTGCAGGACGATGCTCAGACCAACTGAGCCACACCGGTCAGGGCAGGCTGTGGAACTTTCTGAATCTTGGTACAATGTCAGCCTTTAGATTCTCACTTCCATCAACAGGTTTAAAGCTAATTAGTAGCGAATCTAATTGATTCATCGTCTCCTAATTTATCCTCTCTTCCTTCAATAATCCCCTAATTGACCAAATTGTTGTGAGAGAGGTGGAGAGACCAGACCACAGAAGTGACCTTGATGTTGGGGGTTTCCTGTGTTTTCAAATTCCAGGCTTGCAGGCCACATCCCTGGGCTCCAGGCAGAAGGCCCGAGCACCTGCTGCTCCCTGGGTCCATTTTTCAGTCCCTTTCTGGAGTGTGAGGTGAATGAGCAGAACCCTTTTACTTTGTGCTTTTGCTGCCCTGGCAGGGCTAATGCATGCTTCCCATGGTGGTTGACATTGGAATTACTCGGGGAGTTTAGAGGAACACCAGTGCCCGAGCCCTGCCCCTGGGTGTTCTGATGTAACTGGTACATGGTGCAGAGATTGTTAAGAGTTGCCAGGTGATCTATTACAATGTGCAGCAAGGTTTGAGAACCACTGCCTCACTGTGAAGACACACTAGATGGGAGGTGTGAAGGCAGCGAAATCAAGAGTACTTAATTAGAGGGGGGAGGAAAGAAAGGTGGGGGTAAACATTTGACTCAGTATAGAGGAAAAGCTGTGAGTAAATGGGCTATTTTATATTGTCTGCCATTCTTCTGAAAATAGATGGGGAGCAAGAGTCCAGTAACCCATTCAGCTTTTCGAACATGGACCAAAATAGCTTCCCTTCTGCTCTGACACATCCTCGGGCAGGGCTCTTAACTCCTTTGTCAACCGAACATGTCGGCAGTGGTTCTCTGACACTCAGGCACGTGTATGCTGGTGACAACAGGGAGGTTCGCTCAGCCACGGGCACTTCGTGGAGCGTTCTCTGTGGTTGCCTTCCTATTGCTGGGGCAGCAGAGGTGTGTGTCCTCCTGGAGAAGAGCAGGCCCACGGGGAGGAGAAAAGGGTCCCTTCCTTAATGGACAGGGTTTTGACCTCTCCTGGGGAAGGCGCCTCTTGAGGCGAGCGCTGACAAGTCCCATTGTCCTCTGCAGGCTCCAAGTCTTACTCCTGTGAGGGGCTGTCCTAGCTCCACTTTACAGGGGGTGGACTGAGGCCGGGGTGGGGGTGCTGTGTACAAAGGTGCGCAGTTGGTGAGTGGT
Organism: Macrotus californicus; assembly: GCA_007922815.1. Classification (NCBI taxonomy): domain Eukaryota; kingdom Metazoa; phylum Chordata; class Mammalia; order Chiroptera; family Phyllostomidae; genus Macrotus; species Macrotus californicus. Next base: position 19,294 of record VMDR010001048.1, read on the forward strand.
AGAGCCGCGGTGAGAACCACACCACGGGCCCCCATGCTCAGGCAGGGGTGAGTGCTGCAGAGGTGACACTGCAGCCGCTTTGGGTGAGTTGGTGCAGGAACCCTGTTCCAGGGCCTGCCAGAGCCCCAGAGGCTGTGGATACTGGCGTGGACATCACTACCCACTTCTGGCCTTTTCTTCCCTGAAGTCCTAGGCTTGCTTGGAGACTTCCTGGAGAGGTGGCTTGGGAAATTTGCTTTTCATTCAGCATGGTGGGAAAGGCCTGCTTGCTGAGAGCCCCAGGAGTGCTGCTGGTCAGGAACTCACCTGGCCTCCTCTGCTGCCTCCCTTGCCCCCTGCCAGCCCCAACTGTACCCTGAGCAACAGGACAGATTAGGTACTGTACCTTGAAGAAGAGGGGTTCTCAGAGCCCAGGTGGAGCTGCAGGGATGGCCACTGAATGCACCATTATGACAGCAAATCTGTTGGCATGGGGTGTCTTCTGACAGTCCCTCCCGTAGAGGGTGGTGGGCCTTTGTCTCTAGAACTGAGGCTTTTCCTCAGTGTGGGAAGGACCATGTTCCAGAAACCTCAGCCTGGATTGCTGCCTGGAAGCGTATGGAGGAATTCTGAGTTCCTCTTAGGTTGCTCGACTCGCAGGCCTCACAGGTTGCCCTGTTAGAATTCTCTGCGATCTTTCTTTGGTTTCTGCTCTTGTTTTCTCCATGGTGGCACGCCTTCCACACCGCCAAAATAGAGTGAGGCACGTGCAGGGGCCCGCAGGGCAGTGGTGTGCTGGAAGTGGCTCACGCCAGCTGGCTTCCTAAGTCCATGCTCAGTGATGTCACTTTGGTAGCACGAAAGTGACCATGGTAGAAATAGTTACACCATGGAGATCTTTAAAAGTCAGGGATTTATCCTTATTTACTTAAACCTTTGCCAAAACACCACTGCCCCTGGGGCGGCAGGGTGGCCCACAAAGCCCAACAGTGCCCATGTCATTCTTCATCTGTCCAAGCCAGTGTCACTGCAGGACTAGGTACCTAGCTTTCTCAGAACAGTGTTTCCAGAGGCCACTTGCGGTCATTGGTCTGCTGTGGCTGGACCTACAGGTCTGGCAGACATCTTCACTGCAGTCATGTCTAGCTGTTGCCTGGGTCCCGGGCTGGTCTGGGTCACCACCTCTCATGCTGGAGCCCACATCCTGTAGCCTCCCTGTAATGGCTGCCCTCTTTGGCAGCTTCTGCACCCATGTAGGAGGCATGTTAGGCGGAAATGAGGGGCCTGCTGGAGCAGTGGGCTTGTGCCCTCCTAGCTTGACTCCCTCCTTCCCTATAGGCCGAGCTGAACTCACAAAGTCCAGCTCATGCTCTCTGGGCCTGTGGGTTTTGAACGGTGCTGCCTCTCATGCCCGTCCCTCTGATGCATATCTTCCCCAGGTCCCCCACCTAGTATGTGATGGGATGTAGATGCGTGTCTCTGTGTGTTGGCATGTGCTCACCTGGACTCCCCTCGGGATTTGTGGGGGCTGCCTTCGTGTGAGAGCAGGTGAGGAAGGGCAGCTTCCCAGGGGATGGTTGGCAGGCATTTAACTTGGAATCTCCACATCTTACAGGGCAGGGGGATGCTGCCTCCGCAGGTGCTGTGTGAACAGCAGGCTTGTTGGGTGCTGTCAATTATTTTGGGATGAAAGGTGAGGTATTCCAGTCCCCGAGGGCTCTCCAGGCCTAGGAGGCACCCCATGGGTACACAGCCCCCAGCTGAGGTACGGCTGGCCATCTTGATGTGAGGGACAGGGGAAGGCCGGCTTGCTGTACCTGGCCTGCTGTTTCACTGGCTCCGCACACCAGCCTGGGAAGTACGCATCACGGTGCCCGTTTTTCACATTGGTTCAGTCCTTGTCCAAGGTCACAAAGCCTGTAAATGCCAGGGGAAAGATTTGCCTTGGACTTGAGGAACTTGAGATTTGTCTTTTCTCACCACACCGACTGAGCCAGGGGAATAAAGGCCCACCTGTGCGCAAGCTGACTGCCCTGTGGTACCTCTTGTAGTGTCTGGACTTCCTTGGGCTGCTGTCATGCCTCTGAGGGATTTCAAAACACTGATGCCTATGTCTACCTCCTCCAGGCAGCCTGCCCTGACTGTTCCCTTCTCCTATTCTCACTGAACTGAGTCATCTCTTAAGTCTAAACTGTGTGCTCAGGAGCTATGAGGTCCACATTGCTTCTTGTTGCTCCTTCCTTCCATGAGAACCCACTGTGGGCCTGGCCTGGCCTTGCCCCAAATCCCAGCTCTTCAGCCCTGGGTCTCCCCTTCCCTTAAAGTATCTTCTGTCTTACAGGTATCCCTTGAGATACTCAGGGCGGATGCCTGGGCTGTTGCAGGCCTAGACCAAGCCCAATGTTCAGTCGGCCCTTCTTTGTGTCCAAAAGCCAGAGGCCGAGGAGTAGGCTGGGGAGGCTGATCCCACAGTAGCTATGGGGCAGAGAAGTCAGCAGAGCCTCAATTTCCTCATCTGTAAATCAGGGACAATGCTGCAGACCCCACCTGGCCTTGGTGAGGCTAAATAGGATGGTGCAGGCCCAGCATGTTGGCCGGAGCTGGAGGAGGCTGCCAGGAAGCCCTCCCACCTGCCACCCCTGCAGCAACTTTTCTCTTCCCTTAGGACCCTGGGTCTGTTTGTCTGGTCCTGGTGTCCTTAGGAAGAGCTGGGGGAGTGATGTGTGTGACCCTCTGGGATCTATTCTGTGCATCTTCGGGAGTTGTACAGTTCTCTTCCAGAGAAGACAAGTACTCTGTCTCGGGCTGGCTCAGTAGTTTCTGCTGGAAGACAGGCACTATTTCTGAGCAAGGCCTGTGTGAAGGTTTCTAGGCTACCCTGTGGCCCCCTGCCCCCCAACCATCCACAGGGAGACAGGTGCAGGGAGGGTCTGGGCAGATCCTATCCAGTGGCTGTACATCTTCCAGGGCTGGGCCCTTTGTTCTGCCTTGTCGGAAGCCCCAGGTTGGCTCCCCAACTGACCAGCTCTTAGACTATGGAATGACCTTGGAGCTCCCTGACAAGATGGCACCAGGGTTTGTGGGGAAGACTGCAGTGCCACAGGGAGGAGGTGGTATTCTCCTGCCCCACCTTGCAGGGTCTTTTCTGGGCTGGTGAGGGGGATGCGGTCATTCAGCCTCTCTGCCAACAGAGCCCCAGTGTCCTTGCTGCAGCAGGTGGACAGAGATGCCCACAGACTCCCAAATTCTGAGCCTGGGAACTTGGGACTTTGGGTTTGGATCCTGGCTCAGGCTTAACTCCTTGGAAGGTAAGGAGGAACTGGGTGTAGGGCAGCACCCAACCCTGCCACAAACAGTGAAAATAGAGACACCCAGCAAAAACTTAGATGTGGAGGCGGGCACCGATGGAAACTACATCCTGTCACATAAATGTTCCGGTTTGGGAAAGCCAAGGTGGGTATTTGTTCCTGCCTGAACTTTCAATGTCAGCCAAACCAGCTTCCACTGTGCACTTGCAGCTGGGCCATCTTGGCTGCAGATTCTCTTTGGTGCTTCCTAGCCGTGGTGCTGCATTCAGTTACTTAGCCTCTCTGAGCCTCAGTGTACTCATCTGCAGAATGGGACCGTAATGTAGATCTTACAGAACTCTCACGAGAACTAAGTGGGAAAACGGTAAAGCTGGGCCCGAGGATCAGCAAATGATGCTAATGACAGTGACAAAAAGGATTGCTGAGAAAGACAGAGCTCAGGTTATGGAGGCTGACTCATGGGGAGCCTTTTCTCCGTAGTCAGATGAGGTGCTGTGAGCCACGCTTAGGATGCAATAAAGGAGAGCAGTTAACGCGCACTGAGAGCAAACCTCCAAGATCACAGAATCGTTTGTTTTTTTCTATTGGACATAGAGGGGCTGCTGGAACCCCCCGACAGACGACTGCTCGGTGGCTGTTAGTCCTGCCAGGTGCCCAGTCCACCTCAGGGGACATATAGTAGGCCAGCTGAGGGCACCCCTGCGGGGTTGGGCTCCTGGACTTCCACCCATCACTGCCCATTTGTTTCCGTCCACTGTTCTTTGCGCCCTCTCAGTGGCTTTTGATCCTAGGTCTGCTTCCTGGCCTGCAGACATTTACAGACATGCTTTACCACGGCCTCCCCTTGCTGCTGGTGTGCAGGGGGAAGTCTGTACCCCCCCTTCATGCCTACTTGGGGTCCCAAGGGAGGGGCTGAGTAAGTTCCGGATCCAGTGGATTGGAGGAAGGGCTTCTCTTGGGTCCTTTGTTCTTGTTCTTTCATCTGCTCAAATGCATTCCCTCCTCACACCCTGGCAAACTCCAAGCCTCAGCTTAAAATCATTTCTCAGGCAGCCCTTCCTAACCCTTCTGACCAGCATACTGAGCCCTTGTTTAATGTAATGTACCTATTTGCTTATGCAATAATCAGTTTGATTACACACTGTCTCTCCCCTGTGCTGGGTGTGAGCAGGGACTGTCTTCTAGGCCTGTGTTGAGCGGGGCTGACCCGAACACAGGAGCAACTCCATGCACGTTTGTATTGAGCTTGGGGTCCGGGGCTGGGTCTCCCCACCAAGCGTTCTTTCCTGTGCTCCAAGGTGCCAGCGAGTGTGGGCCCAGTAAGGTCTGGCAGTTCTGCAGTCCTGGGAGTCTCCCCCACCCTCAGTTTTGAGCCTCTGTCTTCCTGGTTCCTAGGCTGCTGTTTCAGGTCACTGGGCAGGAGCCTCCCCCAGATTTTGTCCTTTAAAACTCATTGATTTTTGTGCTGACTTTTACAGTACAAATGTCATTGTTAGATAAAGTAATTGAAGCGGGTAATCTATTCGCTGAGCTCATATGGCCTCCCCGACTCTGTTTGGCCTGCTGTGTCCATGAAAGTGCTACTGGGGTTCGTCTCTACAACAGGCCTCACCTGGGTGCCAGGGCCTGGCCAGCTGGGGTGAGCAGGACGGGCTGATGCAGGATGTCAGGCCCAAGAGCCATCCCTGCCATACCAGTGCCTTCTAAGAGGGACCATGTGCGTGATGCATGGATGGGTGAGGCTGTGCAGGGCTGCTCACCAGCTGGGGTCCTGGCCACTCTGTTTCTCAGCCATTCAGTGGGGATACTCACACTTCCTTAGGAAGAAGATTAACAGACCCCAGACCGGTGGCTTTCACTGTCCTGGCCCCAGAGTAGGGACTCAGCAGGTATAGCTCCCTCCTCATTTTCTGAGCAAGTCCTCCAGGTGTGGGAGGGGCCAGGTAACCAGCAGTCTGCATATTATGTATCACTTGAAACAAAGGGGAGCGGGTACCCCAGAGAACAGAACTATGTCACAAGAACAGAGAACTGCCACTCTTTTGTGTTCTGCAGCTTTCTTCAGGTACGTTGTACAGTGGCCCCCAGTTTCCCTTTCCAGCTTTCCCATGTATGCCCTGTGTGACCCCTGGAAGGTTACTCCTCTCTGTGCCGCAGGTTACTGATCTTACAGTGAGGGTGCTTGTTCCCACCTGGCATTATTTCGAGGGCTAACTGAGAGAGAGCATGGTTTCTGCCACACAGTAGGCCCTCAATGCATGCAGAGGGCTTTTTTCTCCCTGGAATGCTGGGGTTGCTACTGATAAGCTTCTCTTTGCTTAGCCTGTGTGGAGCAGAGCTGTGGGCAGGCACTTGGGCTGGATGGTGGTGGCCACTAACAGGTTGCTGGCTCCTGGCCACATGACTTCTAGATTCTTTGTTGATCTTGCCTCCTTCCCTTAATCTGGGTGCCAGAGGTACACATCCAGCTTCTCTCCTGTTGACATGGTTGTGTAAACTGTTGAAGTCATTGTTCCTAAAAAGTTACTTGAGAGTGGCAGTGCCAGGTTTGGCCTGCAGGAGGCGTGGTGGCTAGAGAGGAGGGGCAGAGTAGGTAGTCTAAGCCGAGCTAGGAGCTCCATGTGTTTGAGATGGAATGTGTGCTGTGGAGAGGTGTGCTCCGTGGGGAGGAAGGAGGGCACACAGCACTCATTTATAAGGTGACTTACCCTCAGCTGGGGACGTTGGCGAGACCGGGCACAGTGTACAAATGGTAGTCCTTCTTTGCAGACATGAGAGTCAGCTAGCCTCATCCCCCAGCTTGGGAAGTGGTATCATGGAAATAGTGTCCTTGTGGCCCATGTGATGGTGGTGATGATGGTGATGATGGTGATGGTGATGGTGATGGCAGGAATGTGATGATGGTGATGATGATGATGGTAGTGCTGATTATGATGGTGCTGGTGGCGATGATAATGATGTTGGTGATGATGATGATGGTGATGTAGTAGTGATGGAGTTTGCAAAACAGTTTGCAAAGAAGTTGGGGATCAGCTCTGTTGGCCTGACCTGGATCCTGTGCCCTCTCCTGAGCCAGTGCATGGGAACAGAGGGCTCTGATTATTATGTGGGTATTAATACGCTCACTTTGTAGATGAGAAGATCCATGTTTGCAAAGGTTTGAAGTGACTTCCCAAGGTCACATGGCTGAGGGCACTGAGTGAGCTAGATTTCAAACCCAGAGCTGTCTAGTTCCAAACCTGGCCTGTCTTCACTGCAGCATGCTGCCCCTCAGTTAACATCTGGTAAATGCCTGCCTGTGCCAGGCATGGCTCTAGGTTCTGGGGACACAGTGGAAGAGAAGGTGTGAGGACTGGTTGATGAAGATGATCATCTCAGGAGGTGAGAAGTGCTGTGAAGGGGAGGAGCGGGGTGGGGCACAGAGTCACAGGTAGGATGGAGAGGGGCCACCTGGCAGCTCAGGGAGGGGTCCTCTGAGGAAGTGACATTTGAAACGATAATGGGATGCACTGAAGGAGGCAGTAGATAAAAGCTGGGGAAGTGCTTTCCAGCAGAGGGAATAGTAGATGTGAAATCCCTGAGGAGGGGATGAGCTTAAGAGTGTTTGGAAAAGAGAAAGGATGGCTTTGTGGCTGGAGGTTGGGGAGGAGGGGAGAGAAGTTGGGTTGGAGAACCAGTTGGGCTACCTCAGGCGGAGCCTCTCAGGTCCTGGGTGAGGAGTTGAGATTTTACTCTGACCATGTTCTGAGGCCACTGGTGGGTTTTTAAGCAGAATAGAGACCTGTCTGCTTTATGCATAGAGAAACTGGCATCTGTGTTATGTGGTGGACAGACTGCAGGAGGTGGGGGTGGAGGCAGGGAGGCCGGTCAGGTGGAGGGGGCTGTGGGGACACTGTCTGAGAGAGATGCTTGTGGTGTGGCCCAGGGAGGCAGCAGTGGCAATGGGGACGTTGGCAATGGAGAGGTTGAGTTTGAAGTATCTGTGGATTAGAGGTGAGGAGTGAGGACAAGGGACGTCTCCAGGGAGATCCCCAGGTGATGCTGGTCTTTGGGATAAGGAGTGAGAATCCAGAGTTCTGTTTTGGCTGGTCTGTTTGAAATCTTATATCCAAGTGGACAGATATGTCTGGAAACCCTGGCAGAGTCAAGGGTAGTGATTTACGTCAGGTGTGGATGGTACTTGAAGCCACGGACTGGGTGATGTCATCTTGAGGAGAGAGGAGCCTGGTCAGGACCTGGGAGGGAATGGGGAGCTGATTCCTGGATCCCAGCACAAGGGAGTCCCCCTCCCAAGAAGCTCCTTCCCCATGGCTGCAGGTGTCGTGGCAAAAACCATGACCTAAGAGCCCTCTGTCCCTTTCCTTCTGAGACCCCATGCTGTTCCTAGCCTCTGAAATCCCAACTGTGCCTCTAAAGGGGTTGGTAGGCCAGCCTGTGCTCCGCACTCTGCGTCCTGGCCTCTGGCTTCCGGGAGGAGTGTGAGGTCGGAGCACGGGCTGACCCCAGGCGTCTGGGGGGCTTGCTCCTGTCCATCACCAGACTTGGCTACCCTTGGATGTCTTGCACCGCCCTCATTCCCTCTATGTTCCTCTGCCTTTCCATCCTCCCTGGGACTGCAGCTGTGCAGCAGGTCCTCAGACTTTCCTTGAGGGGCACACATCAGAGACCCGCCAGAGGGTCAGGACTCTCCTCCCTCCTAGATTCTGGTCCCCTCTCCCACACAGAGTCCTGAGGACTGTTAACCTGCCCCTCCCTTATTCTGATGGAGATAGTCAGGAGAAGGCAGGGGAGGGGAGATAGTCAGGAGAAGGGAGAGCTCCCGCCAGAGCTTTGACACCTCCGACTGTCTGACCCGTGCCAGCCGACACACAATTGGACCTGTCTTTTCTTCCGGGGACAGGCCTCAGTATGAACTGCAAATATTTCATTCCTGACACAGTTTTATTGCTACTCCAGACTGGTAAGATTAATTCTAAGTGCTTTCTGGGGTGCTCATTTCCTTCCAAACTGAAAATCACTATCGTGGCAATGAAAACTCACTCAGAATTAGAATCTGCCTCTCCAGTTGCTCTTGCGAAGTTAGTGGAAAAGGCAGCTGTGGGCTGTGAAAAAGCCCACTTGGTGTCCCAAGCGAAGGCTAAGTGGCTGCTGCTGCTGTGAGAGTGGCACGCTGGCCACCGACCCCGCCTATTCAGCATGATGACATGCAGCTGTCACCTGCAGGCTGTGGCATCTCCGTCTTGGGCCACTGTAGGGCAGTCCTCAGTCCTTAGTAGGCTGTACACAGTGCTGGCCTGGGAGGAGGATACTGGGCAGAATGTGGGTTTACTTTTGATTATCGGTTTTCCTGGAGAGAAAGGGGGCTAAAAATACTGAGCGTCTGTGTGGCAGGCATGTCCTCATAAAGCAGAGGGGCTAACTAAGGGCAGGGGCTTTGGAGTTGTGGGTCTAGCAGTTCCTTTCTTAAGTCTCAGTTTTGCCGTCTGTAAAATGGGGTAAACTGCCTCCCGGCATTGCTGAGGTGAGCAGGTGAGAGGGGGAGAGCATGTGGCCAGGCACAGTGGCTGGCACATGGCCAGGGCACCTGCCATGCTCACTGTTCCTGGAGAGGACCCAGCCCCAGTGGGACTTCCACCTCAGTTCAGGGGGTTCTTCCTCGACTTGAGCTTCCAGCCCTGGACAGAGACTTGCTTTTCATTAACTCACATAGCTTCCGCATATGTCTTTATTGAGCTGCTAGTAGGTGCCAGGCTTTGTGCTTTGAGCTCAGATGTGCAGGATCCTGGGCCACTGGCCAGACACACCTGTTGCAGCTGGGATGGAGCCCCTGGGACATTGAGGCCACCCCAGGGTCAGACAGTAGTCATGGGCCCTCCTGCAGACCAGGCATGGACTGTGGTCCATGGGGCTCGATTGGTAGGCCTGGCCAGCCTGTATTGCTCGAGTGACTGATGCTCCTGGGGCTCCGGTTTCCTCATCTGTAAATCAGGAATGCTGACAGTGCTTCACAGGCTTGCTGTGAAGAGGACACGAATGAGAGCATGTGGGGACAGCATACAGGGGTGCCGCATGGTGCTTTGCTCCCCTCCTTCTCTGGCCTCGAGCTCCTGACAGCGAGGACATCTGCCCTTGGGAGGAGGTCCAGGGGTGGCATTGGCGCTGGCAGCCATGGCCCTGTTGCCTCACCGGCAGTGATCATACTAAAGTCCCGTTGTCCCCATGCTCCTCCAAGCCCTAGAGTAGCCCTGGCTTTTCTAGGGCCTTCCGATGGCTGATGATGGATGACCCCACAGTTCAGCCCTCGCTTGGGGCAGGCCTGGGCAGGGGCAAGCATGTGATGGATCAGCTCAAGGATGTATTTTGGAATGAAAGTTCAAATTATATTTCAGGATAGTACCCTGTCTCCCTTGGTCCCCACCCTGAATCCCATTTGTAATTTGGACCAAGAGGTTCTGGCGGGTATTAACTAGCTTGTGATGGATGGGCTGGCAGTCCTGTTAGGACGGCAGATCCTGGCTCTTAATTAATATAGATGTGGGTTTAATTTTGGGATTTAGCAGGCGTGTTTTGAAAGCAGGGCTGTGTGAGGCCACAGAGGCCTTTGCCCACTGTGTTTGCTCCCGGAGTGGCCTGGCTGCCTGGGTTGGGGCGTCCAGCCATGTCACCCCCTCTTTGCAGAGCTCCCAGTCTGCTGGCTACCCACTTGGTTATGACTGATCTTTGCCATGGTCTTGCTTTCAATGACCAGAGTGAGGCAACCTCTGCTTCCCAGGCAGCACAGGGAAGCTGCTGCATGCACACCTTCTGGGGGAGTCAGCTCCCCGGCCTGGGAAGAATGGGGGAGGAGCCAGTGAGCAGGACGCACAGTTCCTGAAGCCTGTGTGCAGCCTTGGCTCTCCTTCCAGGCCTGGGTGCGGTTTCTGGCTGCGACGTTAAGGCAGATGAAACGCTGTTGCAAGTGTAACAGTGAGAGGGTGTTGTGTGTGGATGTGTGTGTGTGTGTGTGTGTGTGCGAGAGTATGTGTGAGTTGAGTGCCACTGAGAACATGTAATGTGGGTGTGGTGTATGTGTGAATGAGTGTGTGTATACGGGTGCATGTGAGTGTGGGGTGAGTGTGTGAGCATGGTAAGCAGTGTCGTGCTAGTGAATGTTTAACTGCTGGCCTCCGAGGAAACAGAAAACCTCCACTTCTGGGCTGTAAATCCTCTCAAGGTGGCCGATTTGAGCGTCCTGCTTTCACTAGACACGGATTTGGGAAGGGATGGCACACCATTGTGTGGTATTTCCGATATAACGGGCATTCATAGCCTCATGAGCATAGATGATGGTAAAATGAAGCAACATAGGAAGTGATGAGCTTTGGGTGTTTATAATATAATTTGTTTAATTATAAGTGTATGTAATTTTATTTGAAACATGGTGGCTGTGTTTAATAACTGGCTCACAAATTTCCTGAAAATTTAACAACAGTCACTAATGTGGTGGTTCAGACCCATTCTGGAACCACCACTACGTGAGCATGTGTGTGAATGAGTGTGAGTACAAGTGTGCAAGTGTTTATGTGTCAGCAAGTCTGTGCATGAAGGTATGTGTGAACATGACTCATGCGTGAGTGTGAGCAGGTGTGTGAGTGAGTGTGCCCGTGCAAGCTGATGGCTGGGAGGCTACCCTGCACTGCCAGTACAGGCCTGAGGCTGAGGGGCTGTCTGCCCAGGGTGAGCCCCCGCCCTCTTCCCTCCTGTTTCCATCCCATGTCATTGGCTCCCCAACCACCCATCCTGGAGACATAACCTGGTGTCTGTCATCCCGTAATCCTTTCTTGCTGTCCTTCTCTGCAGCCAAAGGCCCTCCTCTCTATCCCAGTCTCCTGCCTGCATTCAGGCTCCACTGGGTCCATGACCTTGGCTTCTGATGGCCTCCAGACCTTTGCCTTACACGCCATACCCCCTCTTACAGAGTTGCCATGTGGACTTTTGAAAATTAAATCCTTTCTTGCACCCCAGGGTGTTTCTACGCTGTCCTCTGTGGTCTGCCCTGCCTTGGACTCCAGCCTCCTCCGCACCACATCCCTGGAACACCCACTCTCTACTGCCTCAAAGAGGGCCTAGCAAAGCCATCAGCACACCCACTGACTGCCCCTGACCCCAGCTCAGCCTGACGCCCAGCTCTGCCCCTTCCCCAGCAGTGCCCAAGCAGAGGACTCCTGTCCTTCCTCCCAGCACCGCCCACACTATCCTCAGGGACTGGCACAGAGAGTTGCTCCTGGATGGTGTTTACACATCTGTCCTTCTCTACTGTGAGGTCTCCGAGGGCAGCCATCCACCCCACCGGGTACCCATCTGGCACAGGGAGGTGTGAGGCTCTGTGCTTGGTTCCCAGCCTCAGTTGTGGCTGCGTTCTTTTGCAGAGGTGGCATTCAGGGGCCCCAGGGAGTGACAGTGGCATTCGGAGACCACTTGCCGTGCTTCACTCCTGGGTCTGGTTGGCATTGCCTTTTCAAAGGCAAGTTCCAGAGGAAACAAATTAAACCCAAGTAAATACCAAAGAGTAATTATGTAAATTAAATACATAAGTAAAAGAACATCTGTCATGAGGTCAGCGGAGAACTGTGCAGACGGAGGCTTCCTGCGCCAGGGCTGGCAAGGAGCAGGAGGTGCGGGATGGCAGTGGGGGTGGTGGTGGCAGTGGAGAGGCGGCCGTCGTTCCCAGCCCTCCCCACACCTGGACTCCCATCTCAAGTGCTGTGTCCATCATCCCTCACCAAGGCCCTGCTACGTAGGAGGCTCCACCCTGAGCATTTCATAGAGGCAGCAACTGAGGCTTGGAGAGCTGAGGGAGCATGTGCAAGCTACAGACGGCAACATCGATGAGCCCCTCTCCTGGTATCGGGCTCCCTGGCTCTGGCCATGGGGGGCACTCAGGCACATGCTGGGGCTCCTGGCTGCCTCCAGAGCACTGACTTTGCTGCCCTCAATCCTTCCTCTGCCTCAGAGACTTGACAAGGGGTATGCAGGAGGGGTGGGGCTGTCGTGGGTGGGGTTATCCTGGCTGGGGCCATAGACCCTGGTCTCAGCTGACCCACAGGCTGCCCTGAAGCCCTTTCTCTGTCCGATGCTTTTTGGCCAGTCCCAGGAATGCTATCGTGGCCATTTCCCTCAGGCTCCCTCAGGCTTCATGCCCCTGATGGCCAAACAGGACCATCAGTAGATGCCCCAGGTGGGCTGCTGGGTTCCAGGGGGCCTTTGATCCTGATGTCTTTGTGGTCTGGAGTACTCTTACTTCTGTCCACCCAAAAAAGGCCAGTTTCTTCTGCAGTTCCCAGTTCCTGTGCTGAGCTCCCTAGAGACCTTTCCTCCCCCCGACAGCACCTGAGCAAACACCGTCCTTCCCATGCATTTCTCTCGGTTCCTAGCATGTCTTTGCGCAGCGCTTGCTGGTCCGTTTCCGTTGAGCTCCTTGTGTGACTGTCAGAGTCTGGTCTGCCTCCACAACGGTGTGGCGCAGTGTGGGCACCAGACATGCTTGGAGAAAGCCTGAGTAAGTGAGGTGTTTGTATGGCCATACCATATCCTTGTCACTGAGGAGGTGAGCAAAGAGTAGGCTCAGCAGGTGGTGTCCCCAGGTGGTCCCCTGGGCAGACCTGCAGACGTGGAACCCAGCCCAGTCGAGGCTACTGTTTCCAGAAGCTTGGGCTTTTCCTCAGGATGAAAATTTACAGAATTAATGAAGACGCTGCGTTTCACCTGTAGTGTCAGTTATTAATACTGATTGCAAATTAACAGCTGGTAATGGCATGCATCGCATTTTCATCTTGTCGCTATTCTTAAAAGCTAGACTCGGGCACTTGACCAGCGTGCTTCATGGTGTGCCTGGAGTTCCATGTGCCTGGCCTGGCCACTCTGGGCTGGGTGGGAAAGAGGCCCTGGCAGCCATCACCAAGTCCCATGCCTGATGTGGCACCGGGAGCAGAGGCTCTGGTTGTAGATGGGTCTGGGGTTGAACCTCAGCTCTGTTCTGAGCCCAGGGCTTACCTGTGAAATGAGCATAATCGAACAATTCCCTACAGGTGCTTAAGGCTCAGTTGAGCCTTAGCATCTGCATGTGACTGGAGGAGCTGACCTGCTTCCTGTCCATCCCTTCCCAGGTGCCTTTGGCTGATTGGCAAATGTTGGTGAAGTGTCCTGGGTCTGGCATCAGAGGTCCGAATTTGAACCCCAGTCCTGCCTGTAACTGGCTGGAGGACTCTGGGCCATACTCAGGGTGTCATGGAGGCAATACTGCAAAATGCTTAGCACAGCACCTGCACAGCCAGGCCTTAATCAGCAAGTGCTGTGACGACCGTGCCATCTACCTTACCACCTGTGACACGAGTCCTGCCCTGCCATGGAGGGAGGTCATTTGTCTGTGAAATCGGAAATTCAAACATGGCTGTCTTGGGAAGACACTGGGAAATCAATCGCTTTTCTAGATTTGCTGCAGGATCTTACTTAAATTAGAGAGAAGTCCAGGAAAATGCCCCAAACTCTCTTAAAGCATGACCATGGGTCATGCCTCTTGCCTGCTGTGCGGTGTTAATGGGGGGAGTCAAACTCTCAGATTCGGTTTTCCCGTCTGTGAAGTGGGGTGTTTAGCCCTTCCTCACAGGCTGCTGCAGAAGCAGAAAAGAAATGAGATACCCAACCATCCCGCGGCTCTGGGCCTGTCCGCGGGGCAGCGGGAACCTGAGGCATGGAGTGGCCTCGGTGGGCGGGAGGCCAGTCTCCTGCAGACAAGTGCAGAGGGGTCTCGCTCCCTTTCCGAGGGGCCTGTTGGCACAGGAAAGAAGCCTGTTGGGAAAGGCAGTCCTGGGTCCTCATCCTGGAAAGACGGCATCAGAGCTGCAGGACTTTGCAAACCAACCCTACGATCTTGGGGGAAGAACTGCTAAAATCAATATCAAATATCTCGCAAGTGAAAGGTGACAGGAACATCAAACTTTATTTGTGAAAATTCTAAGATCATTAGCATATTATGGATTCTTTAAGAAAATGATCTTACTCAGTTTACGGAAGGGAATTGCAAATCCAAGGGACTGTTTATTGCAGTGGGAATAAGGGACTTGCTAGATTTAAAAAAATACTGAAGGAGCCAGAGATTTGAAACATAAAGACAGTAGCAGATCAACACCACAGAATTTTATCCAAATACTGGAACCCAACTTGGAACAGAAGTTGGTGAAGAATTATTTTATGAACCTTATTTTCATCATAACATGTGTAAAATGCAAATTTTGATCATTATGTAAATTAGTTACTTGGTGTAATTTACTTAATTCAAAGCACTTAATGCAGCGTGGTATGTTTTTTCCAAAGTGCCGGAGTAGACGCTTATTTTAAATTGTTTTTAATCTCAATCTTACAGCCTGATTATTTAAAGTGTTTTCCCCTTGTGTTTGTTTTTTAAATAGAAAGGAACAGAACTTGGGAGAAATGAACAAGTTATGATCAGGTGATGCTCTCTATTGCCAGGGCTTCGGGCCAGCAGTATGGATGGGGCTCACGCATGGACCCCTGTGTCTGAAGCGACATGTGTGTCACATACCATGTGTGCCACATACCATGTGTGCAAATGTGATCACAGATGACATTCTTCTTTCCGGAATCTGCTCTTGGGTGCTTTCCTGGCTGGTCTGAAACCCATTGGAGCAGAAGGCTCCTGGATATTGTGGGCTCCTATTATGGGTAGAAATTTGTTCTCTTTCTCAGAGAGTTTTTGATGACAGATCTTCTCCTTCAACCACGTTACAATTTTGGAATTTCCATGATCACAGAAGGGAGAGCCGACCTTTTTAGTCTTCTATTGTGTCACCTGATTATCATCAGGATGGCACTCCCTTCTTGATGAGTCTCTAGAGCAAGAAAGATGACTTGTTCATTTGGGAACCCTTTGGGGGCGTTCCCAGGGCTGATGAGAATGTTGGAAGGGAGCCAACAGCCACTGAATATCTATTTCGCACCGTGCAGCAGTGGTGTGCCCTATCTGAAGGATCGCAGCACTTCCACGAGGCTGGTGGGGTCAGCTGACTTGCAGATGGAGGAATGGGCTCAGAGAGGTGGCTACCCAAAGTCACTGCCTAGTGAAGGGGGAATTCAAACCCAGGCCTGTGCTTTTTCTGTGTCCTGGGGGAGTGTGGCCAATGGGGCTGCTGCTGTGTGCCCCCCACCGCAACCTCAAGCTGCATCCCAGGTCACCATGGGAGAGGGTGACTTGTTATTATGCAGGTGTGGAGAGGCCAGCAGATTGAGAGATGACCTTCATTGAAAAGGTAGTTTGTTACTCACAGTTCCCAGGAGGAGGGGGTGCACCACACCAAGGGGACCATCATGGGAAGTACCAGCGCTGGTCAGGAGGCAGGGAGAACAGGAGCTGTGGGCAAGTGTCTTTGTTGTGGTTTCTGCAGGAAAGAATGGGTGAGGCAGGGTAAGCAGACCAGTTTGAATAATTTCAGTGGGCTCAGGGGCACAGGGGTGTCCTGCATTGTGTGGTACCTGGCCCTGGGTGATTAGAGTAGGTGGATAGGGCCCAGTGTTTGAGAGCACAGAGAGGAGATTGGTGGGGAGCGGGCTTTGGAGTGGTTGATTAGCATAGGAAAGAGGTGCTCTGGGGTGGATCGTTTACTATCTCTAGGAATTGGCTAACCCTGGAGGGGCAGTCCCTCATGAGACAGCAAGTCCTCAGATACCCAAGCATCAGAACACAGAAAATAAAAAGGTGTGGTTAATACAGAGAGCAAGGCTTTGCGGGGCATGGGGGTAGGGTGTCACTCTGAAGGACTCCCAGGGCTAGTCTGCCATGACTGCTGCCTGGGCAGCTGAGGTTGTGACCGGGATGGGGGAGGCCTCCCTTCCAGAGAAGATCCTCAGCAAAAAGATGTAGAGCAGTGACGCAGTGCCCCCTGCCCTCCAGGACTCTGGGACACCAGTGAGGGTTTTTTGATCACCTGAAGCCAGCCCTTGCCTGGGCCCTTAGGATATTTGCTCTGGGAGACCTAGTCATCTCAAGACTCAAGGCAGGGACAAGTCTGCCTTCTATTTTACTGGGAGCCTGCTCGATGTGCCACACCTGCGTGTCTCTGCTCTTCCCTTTGTTGAACTCTCTAGGCCTGCCTAGTGCCTGTCTCTCATAGAGATGTCCTTTATCATACCTGCACGGATTGACTGCCACGAGAGAGTTCATCTGTGAAATGCAGTCTGAAAATAGAACAGGTCTGGCGTATAGGAAATGCTCAGTACATGGCAGAGGGGAGCCACTGTCTGCTTCGGGCTCAGTCTTATCCACAGGACTGAGAGTTCCTTGAGGACAGGTCTATGAAGATTTACAACTCTGCTGCTCTAGTGCCCAGCATACGGCCTGACCCAGAATAGTGCTCCGGGAATATTTGAGGATGGAGGAAAGAAAGGGTGGAAGGAAGGGAGGAGAGAGGGAATGGGTAGCTGGGCAGCCCAGGTTTGGCAGGTGAGGTACCAAATGGATTCTGAGTAGAGGGAAGGGATGTTACTTTTGATTGGAAACACAGCAGGTGGGTCTTTGCCATCTTTCTTCTTGGAAACACTGGCAGCTTCATCGCCTGCAGACCTAGCTTCCCTCACACCCATTTCTGGAGCTTTTCCATGCCTTGATGGTGGGGATGGCCGTGGGTAAAGGAGGGGAGGACCTGGGCAGGGGTCTTGGGAATGAACTTGAATTTGGGTGAACTACATCTGGGAGGGAATTCAGAGCATATATTTGGGGGCCAGATAAGAAGTTTCAAAAAAGTCCATAGAGTCAAAATTGTGTCTCAGATTTTAGAAAATTTGCCAACAGTCCCCAAACACTTGGAACCATGAACTCCGTCTGGGTGTGAGGAAGCAGCCCTCATATACATGGACATACATTACATGCCAAAATCTCCATAGGTTCTCTCAGTTGTTGGACCTTTCTTGGAAGTTGAAAATAGTGGAGAAGGCAATTGGAAATGTCTTCTTTTGTCTCAGTTTTCAGAAAGAAAGTGTTTAAAATGCCCAGGGACTATCTGATTTTCAGAAGGAGTATTAGAGAAGTCACAGGTACAATCTTAGATCTTGAAAAAACTTTTGCCCAATTTCAATTCCTGGCAGTAGGGCTCTGACTCCGCCCGATACGTGACCATGTATGGTGTGGTTGTTGAAGTTGCTCTGCCTTTCAAGCTGGTTCTTACTTTGGTTAAATTTGATCCCACAAACTTCTACTATCTTTGACTCTGCATCACACTGAGCCTTGGGGTGTGTAGCACAGGAACCCCAAACCAGGGAGCTGCTTAAGTGTTCATGATAGTCTGACAAAAACCACCCAGTGGACTAGCTGGTGTGGACGTGCCGTTTATTACTCACTTTACAGGGGAATGCACTGACAGTGGCAGGTCGTGCAAGAGAGACCTCACCTCCTCCGCTCTGAGGCTCGTTATAAGGGGTCTCAGACAAAGAAGGCACAGGTCCTACGTATGACCCTCAACTATATTACCTCCCTGTGTAAAGGGGTCAAGAAGCAGTCACAGGACAAGAAGCCACTCCCAGAAGGAAATGAGGAGGGAGTTACGATCCATTCCCAATACAATACACATTCCTTCTGGCCAGTGGCCACCTGACCAGCTTTCAGTGGGAGGGGGAAGGGCCATGTCCACTGACCCCACAGGGTGGACAGAGAAATGAGAAAGACCTGGCTCCTGCTTGCCAGGTCCTCGAGTTAAGAAACTTGAGGGACGTTTGAATTCTGACTCTGGATCTGAGAGGGTCTCTGACGAGAAGTAAGATTTCAGTTGGATCTTGAGGGAGAAGTAAGGTTCTGTAAATTGCAAATTGGGAACACCCAGGTAGAGGGTATGCGTGTGTGTGGTATGTGTGTGTGGATGGTAGTGTGTGTGATGTGTGTGGGTGGGGGATGTCCAAGGAAGGGCAGAGCTTCTTTTCTGGAGTTTGGGTGCATGATTTCTGGTAGTTGTGGCAGTAGGTGACGGTGGCATAAAATCAAAAACAGAAAAAGCTGTTGGGACCAGGGATTCTCTTATGTACCAGGCTAAGATGTATGGAGTTCATTTATGTTTAATAACAAAGTCTCTAGAAGTGACTTTTTATTTGCTTGTGAGTGATTGGTACTTCTGAGGATATTAATTTCTTGGCAATTTGAAAATGAACTTGTGTTTTTCATGGAGGTTTTGGAGGAGGGCTATATATGAGCAGACGTGAACTTAACGAGCATCCTGGTGGGATGTGTGGGACGGGGCTCCATAGGAGGCTGGTGGAGAAGTCCCAGGGACAAGTTGCTGATGCTCGAACCCAAGGAGGGATCATGGAGTTGGGCTCAAGAGATGTTTAGGAGGAGAAGTTGAGAGCCCTTGGCCGGCCTAGGTGTCTGCTGTGGCTGTTGTCTGAATCTTCCAGAGGGAAGTCCAGGATTAGCTGGGAATGTGACCAGGAGTCCTTGAGGGGAGGGGGTTGGGAAATGGGTGGGAGCGGAAGGAGCACAAAGTGTCTGGCAGCCCTGGGAAGACAGGGCTTCAAGAACAGGTGATCGCAGGCTGGGTGCTCTGGGTGCTCCTTTGTTGAAGGCCAGGAAGTGCCAGAGGGTACACAGACCCAGCATTAGTGAGCTGGTCTGTGGCGGGGAGTTGGACAGAGCAGAGGAGGCCCAGGGCTTGGGCACTTGGGGCCTGTGTCCTCCCCTTCTCCAGTGCCGTGGGTGCTCCCTGATGCCCACCGAGCCCACTTCCTTCCATGGCAGCTCCACGGTCCAGGCTTCCCTTCATGTGGTGGTGCAGATGCAGAGGTTTCCATAGGCTTCTCCCTGGTCTCCTCCCAGGAGCCTTTCCCACCCTACCCCCACAGTTTCCTCCAGCCCAACACCTGTTTTCCTAGGAGCTCTGAGCACTGTTGGAAATGACCTATTTAGCACGTTGTTTATTTGTTCCGGTCTGTTCTCCAGCCCCTGAAGTGTGAGTTCCGTGACAGCAGGAACACTGTGGGCTCATTCACTCTTGTTTCCCACCCCCGAGGAGAGGGATCAACAGAGAAAGCTCTGAGTGAATATTGGAAAAAGGAGGAAGTGAATGAGCCTTGACAGGACAACCCGGTCGGGTGTGGGTCTTGCAAAGACTTCTGGTGATAGGGTCCCTTGAGAGCCCAGAGGGAGAGTCAGGGAAGCTGAGGCCTATCCTGGATGTTGTCATACCAGATTCCTCATGAGGATGGATGTGCCCATGCTCCCTGAGCTGCCTCCTTTCCTAGGAGGCAGGAGGCCTGTCCTTGTTCCTGTGGGTGGCTGATGCCCTCTACATGCGTCCTGCCTTCCCTCACTGCCTCAGAAAGCTGGGGGCTTTCCCTTCTCCTGCCCCTTCTGAAATGGGGCTGCTGTGAGGCCTGCAGTGGCTCCATCAGCTTCTTCCCCAGTGCAGGTGGGTCTGGTTGGGGAGCGGTGCCAGCATGGTGGACTGGGCCAGCCAGTCTGCACCAGGGGATGGCCTGGGCCAAGGTCCAGGACTCTGGGGGCAACAAAGGGGGTACTAGGGTATCCATTCTATTGCCCATGGGAGTAGCCTCAGCTCTGTCCCTAACCTACCATCTTGGAGAAACTTTCCTTCCTGGGGAGCAGCAGTGGAAAGCTGGCTTTCCTGCGGGGATGGGGTAGGGTGGCATTGCAAACTCAGTCTCTTGTAAGAAGAAAGATTTTTGTTGGAGAAGCAGGTTTCCTTGGCCTCATTCATGGGGAATGGCAGGAGGGCCAAACTTAGCTTGTGCTCTCGACTGTTATTCTGACCCCAGCCTTCCCCAAGTGCAGCTGAGTAAGAGCTTTGGAGGCTGAGAGCTGACCTTTTCAGCCAAGTGGGAGCAGGCAGTTGTAGCCAGGGGCTGTGGTCCCTCAGGAGTGCTGCCTTCAGCCTGCATCACTTTTTCTAGGTGTGAAGATGCAGCCACTTGACAGGGAGCTTAACTTCTCCCTGTTGGCTCTGTCAGGGCAGCCCGAGAAGAAGGCAGACAGCAGAGCTGAGGACACGCAAGAGCTCTGAGGGTTTGGTTTTTCTGTGTGTGCATGCCCTCATGTCTTCCTGTGGCACCCGAGACACCTGTCACCCCCTACCCACTCCTAGCACATCCTCTTCCCCAAGGAAATGAGACATGCCTTTGGGTTGAGATAGTTTTAGGCAGGGGACCTCATGGAAGGGACTAAAGGGACTGCTCTCTGATCCTGAGAGGAATGGCCATGGTGGCGTGATGTTGAGGTCCCTGGAGCCCTGCCAGACTCGTGGAGCCGCAGGCATATGCACAGAGCCTTGCCAGAGTCCTCCCTGAGCACGTGCTCATGTAAACGTGCAGAAAGCGTGCTGACACAGACACAGCCAGTCTCTGCCACCTTAAAGACTTAAAATAGCCTTGGGAGGCACTGGAAGAAGATTGGGAGCTGATAGATGGCATATCCAGGTGCCGCCTTCATGCCTGTCCTAGGTGGCTCTCACTATCCTATTCTCTGTTCTCAGGTCTAGGTCAGAGCCCAGGCCATCGGAGTCAGGACCGTTGGTATCCTGAAGCTACCAGTGGCCTTGCCTTGGGACTGGCTCCCATTCAGCCGCATGTGGGCAGTGGCATAGGAAATACATAATGCATCTGGTGAACTCGGTCTACCAGTTAGTTATTGCTGAGAAAGAAATCATCCCACGACTTAGTGGCCTAGAGCAACAATCATTATATTTTATGTCTGTTAATCATCCGGGCAGTTCTGCTGTGGCCTCACTTGTGCATCTGAATTTGACTGGCATGTGGCTGGGGGTGGCTGGGTGGGGCCAACCTGGTTCCTCCTGGTGTGTGTACACCCTCCAGGGTGGTCTGGGGGTGTTCTGTGGCAGTGCCAGGGTCCAGAAGCAGAAACAGAAATGCATAGACCTTGATTCAAACCTCTGCTTACGTCAAGTTATAACTGTCTTGTGGGACAAAGCAGGCCATCCGGCGAAACCCACAGTGGGGCTAGAAGGGTCATCGGAGTGACAGGGCAAGAAGCCTGGAAACAGGACCGCCATTGCCAGCCGCCTAAATGCAGCTACTCTCCCAAGTTTGGAAACATTTACAGTCTGGGGAAAGGATGGCTTCTCAGGCAGTACCGTGCAACAGAAGTTTCTGTGATGATCCATCATATGTGATCTGTATCTGTCCTGTCCAGTATGATAGCCGCCAGCCAGACATGGTTATTGAGTACTTGGAATGTGGCTAGTGGGACTGAGGAACTGAGTGTGTGGTTTCATTTACTTTTAATGAATTTAAGTTTAAATTTAAATAGCCCCATGTGACCAGTGGCTGCTGTGTTGGACAGCCCGGGTCGAGGGAGGAACCACCACGGGCCTGGTGGAGAAGGAGCACGGATGTCTGCTTGGTGCTGAGATGCTCAAGCTCATAACTGGCAGGTGTGAGTTGTGCTGCTCTCAGGAGAGGGAGGGGCGGGGCTGATACCAGCCTGAGTTTTTCTAGTTGGAGGTCCCCTCCCCCTGTTGCGTTTCTGCTCCCTGAGCCATTTCTGCATGCTTGCCCTGTCATTCCCTTGGATCGGTGAAGAAGCTCTGAAGAACCTCTTCATACTTTTCTTTTGAGAGCCTTTGGGGCCAGATCTCCAGGGCAGGATGATGGAGGCGGCATGGCCTCTCTGGGAATCTGAGGGTATTGACAGCCTTGGGCCTGTGTGCTGGGAGCCCCAGTACTGGGGCAGGTGCCAGGCAGTGTGGTCTTCCGTCAGTTACCTTTCCTCACTTGCCAGCGTTGGATGAAGGGGGACTGCCATGCTACTGGGCACCTTCTTTCTGTCTGACTCAGTGGGCAGAGCAACACTGAGATCCCCATGCTCTGCCAGGCATGCAGTTCTGGGCACACGTCTGTGCTCCAGGGGCCACGCTGCCTATGGATGAAGCTGGCTGAGGTCATGGCTGGACTGGAACATAGGTGCCGCTGGTTTTAGCATCAGTCATGCGTTTGCCATTTCTAGTCGGGCTCCTATTTGGGCACTTCTGTGCATCATAAGGAGGTTGTGCCTGTGGGCCTCCCAGGTGCAGGCCCCTGAGACACAAGCAGGTGGCACCTTCAAGAATGTGGTTTTTCACGGTCCTGTGAAAACTGTAGTTGGCGACTTTCATTTCCAGTTAACAGATGAGCACAGACTGGGTGGGTGATTTGCCTGAGTGTTTAAGGAACGATACTTGGTTCTAAGTGTGGTTGTCCACGGTCGGCCCTCAGGCCCTGTCCTGAGGGCTTTTCCGAGGTGGGGGATAGGGCCTGGGCACTGACCTCAGGACCCCAGTTGGGATTGCCGTGCTCTGGGCCCTTCCCTGGCGCTGTGTTTGGTTCTCCATGGCTACTGTTGTCATGTCCAGCTGGGACTGGACTTACGGGTGAACCAGTCCGTGGTAAGACAGGCAACGCAGGGACCCTGAGGCGCTGTCACGGTGCCCGGCACGTGTGGAGCTCTGGAAGTTTGTGGAGTGGGCCTGAGGTGAAAGTTTGAGAGAGGAACTAGTTGGGAAAAAATCTGGGTGAGCTAACACTATTTACTTTGAACTTGATTCTTGGGCCTCTGCATGCCCGTGGCAGACCATGGGCATCCCAGGCACCAGGAGAATGCAGCCTGTGAGATCTAGGCAGGCCCAGAGTATCCTTTAGAGGGAGTGGCTCAGGTGTGGGTCTCGTCTTTGGGACCTATGGGCAGATCTGGGCCAGATGAAGCAAACATCCCAGGCTTTGAAAAAGTGGCATATGGGTTGAGGCTTTGGGTTGCAAGTGACAGAAATTCAGTCGACTTGACTTTGGCTCATGGAACGGAAAAATCCAGGAGAGACAGGCTGGACACAGATGGGCCCAGAGGCTTAAGTGACGTCATCAGGACCCAGTCTCATGCTGGGACCTGTTTGCCTCTGTGGGCTCTATTCATTGGCAGGTCTGAAAGAAGATTTGGGCTCTGGCTAAAGAAAAGAAAATGTTTAGCATTTCTGGCCCTCAGAAGAGGAGGCTTCTCTGCAGCCCAGGGCTCACATTCTGCCCTTTCGGTGTCCACGGGGGAAAGAACAGGCCTCTCTTCCAGGTGTTGCACCAAAGTGCCGGGAGGGCACTCAGTGGACCATCTTGGACCATCTGCTCTCCCTGTTGGACTTGGGATGGGAGTCACCCTGGCTGGAAAGAGAGTGGAGAAATGTTTCATCCAGCAAAGTCAGGTTCTGGGAAGAAGCCTCAGGGCTGGGGTGTGAGGATATATAGACTATTCAGTCACTGGACGGGGGCAGGGCCTGCTTCAGTCGGGGGGGTGAGTGGCCTTAGATCTCCACTGAGGGTCAAGGGGCCTCCGCCATGGGGAGTAGTGGGAGGTGGAGGGGGCCAGGGGCCAGGGCCAGGGGCCACCAGCACGTATAGCCATGAGGACAGAACTGCCGGAACTTTCACTCCCATTGGGTGAAAGAAATAGGGAGAGAAAGGAGCTCATCCTAAAGGATACTTTCTGACCACAGGACCTGTTGAGTGGCAGAAGGTGCTCTCCATAGTGCAAGAAACACCCTGGGGCTGTATGCTAGTGACGGATGTTGGGACTAAGTCTGTGCCTTCATTCAGTGGACCACTGAGGTGGACTTGGGCCCTCACCTCTGTGGTGGCCTGTACTGGGTGGGGAGTCATGGAGTTAGACCTTCCGCAGTCCCTTTCCATGTAACAATGGTTCTCTCCTCCTCTTCTCCCCTTACGCAGATATCCGTGGTCTCCAAAGCTTCCTGGACCAGGCCTCCCGGCTGGGCCTCGATGTCTCTTTACAAAAGGTGGACAAGAACATCAGCCACGTGTTCACCAGCCTCTTCACCACGATGAAGACGGAGGAGCTGAATCGCTACCGGGACACGCTGCGCCGTGCCATCCTGCTGCTCAGCCCGCAGGGGGCCCACTCCTTCATCAACGAGGTAGGTGGTGGGGCCTGCGGACACGGGAGTGGCTACACAGGTGGCTGCAGCCATGGTCCGCTCATTGTGCGTGGCCCAAACAGACAAGGTAGCCCCTGGGTGCTGGGATCACAGCACATGCCAGGAAGGGGGAGACTGAGCATGAATTGGCTCCTGACTGGTCCCCCACAGGTGACCCAAGACTTACCCAGATGCCGAGAGGTTGGGGGAAGCTAGTGGGAAGCCTCTTTATAAGGCACTGCCAGAGATTTCTGAGGCAGAACTCAGGCTGGTAGTGTTTTTTTTTCCCCCTTTTAATTTTCTTCTCTTTTTTGACAGGTGTAAGCCTCTAGAGATAAGGTAAATTTCCAGCTGTCTGCAGAGGGGGGCAGCTCTGCCTTGGGATGTGTTAGCACCTGGAGGAGGTGTTGGCTGCATATAGTCAAGTGATACGTGGTATATATGTACTTAGTTTGTCAGTGCCTGGGCTAATCAGGGATTTTTTAAAAAACATCTCCATTAGGGGTTAGGGCCTTCTAATGCAGACAGGGCTCACATGTTTAACAAAAAATCAATTAATTTTAGGACAGATAACTAGAAAACACTTTGAGCTGGCTGATTGGTGCCAGTCCTGGTGGTCTGATGGCAGAGAGATGACAGCTGGAATTGGTGGGTTTCTCTCTGGCCTGGGTTGGTTTTCGGGGGCAGGGGCCACACTGGCGAGGTAGTGTGCCCGGGAGCTGGGACAGACTAAAGGGGGTACCAGGTGGCAGAATGCTCCCTGCGGTTTGCCCTCCAACCTGTCACCTTGTTGGCCCTCTGTGATTGAAAGTAAAATGAAGCGAAAAGCAGAATTATACTGGTTCTGTTTGATGTTCTTTGCTTGCTTATTCTGCTTTCCCCTCTAATTAATTATTACTCAAAATGCTACCTCATGCATCAGGAACCAGCATGAAGCCCACTGCTGGAGAACTTTAAATTTGGAATGCGTAATTTGGTGCAACTGGCCAGCAGCCCTGACGCGGTCCGCTAATCAGCCCCGGATCACACTGGTGGTCGGCCAGGCTGTGATGTCCTGTTGGCACTCAACGCTTTCACCAGAACGCATTTCCCTGTAGGAGGGGACCCAGGCCAGCCATGGGCAGCCCAGGAGTAGCAGCTTTGATGTGTCCAGGCGTTGTCAGAATGTTCCCAGAAGTGTCTGCTCACAGGAAAGCTTTTCTCCTCGTTAAATTCCCAGCCAGAGGTAGCTCCGGTGATGGTGTCTGCTAATTCTGCCGCCAGCCTCTTCCCTCTCTTTTCTTGCCAGTCCCTGGCCTCCTCTCCTCTTTTTGTTCTCGTTCCTCCTTGTCCCTGCTCTGCTGTTAAGCTTGGAAGTGGGAAGAATATTGGTTTGAAAGTTACACAATTTGGGGGCAAATCCCAGTATACCCTTTACTTACTGACTATGTGGCTTTGGGTAACTTGCCTCTCTTGTAACCTCACTTTCTTCGCCTCTCAAGTAGAGATGAACAGGATGGCAGATACAGATAAAGCATTTGGTGTGTAGCTTCTCAAGAAGCACCTACTGTCTTCACTGTACACGTTCATCATATCCCTTCCGGAGCATTCAGCCCTGCCTCTGTCCCTAGGCCCTGCAAAGATTTAACACATAACCAAGAATGGCCTAAGGATGTTATTTCCAAGTGGCTAATTATGCAGACTCCCACAGTGTTGGATGTGCTCGGCTAGGCTTTGGCCTGTTGTTGCGTTCACCTTCCCCTACATCGGTTTGCAAAGCCTTTGTTTTGCTGGGTGCTGCAGAGCTGGGGATGCCCCTGGAGTGAACATCTGGCAAGAGTGACAAGCCCCTGGGAGTGGTGGCTAGAGACTGTGGGGAAAGGCAGTGGCTGGACTTCATTCCTTCAGCTCCAACTGGTCAGAGTCTTGGTCTCTGCTTCCATGTGCCTGCCACCAGGAGGGGTATACCATCCTTCTGGGGGTGTTCACCACAGGTGTCCCCTAATCTTCCCACTTTACAAATGAGGGAACTGAAGAAGTTAAAGTACTTGCTTAAGGTCATGGAAGTAGTCACTAGGGGACTGGACAGAATTCAAGTGCAGATTTGACCCACCCCAGAGTCCTCACTGCCATGCTGCCGGGATGGCCTCAGAAAGTGCAAGGGATTGCAGTGACAGTAGTGGCTAAAAGATGGCTATGCTGACTTCATGTGGAGAGTATGGTTCCAGGATCTGACAAAAGTTTAGGGTGTTGATGCTGAAAGAATTTTAGTGCATCTGCTGTGAGCCATAGGGGAAGGAATCTGACCCTGGAGGTGAACGTGACCTGTATGACTCATGTGGCTGACTAGCCCAGCAGGTCCCCTGGTGGAGACCTGGGGATGCCATCCCAGCAAGGAAGCTCCGATCACTACCTGGAGGCATTCCGTGGGCTTCTTGAGCAGACTGACACAACCTCTTCTTTGTTGTGACAAGGACAGACAGTGTTCACCAGGGTGACACAGTGCCAGGACATGCCCTGAATTTGTGAACTCAAAACACCATTATGGGGCAGTAAATGCCTCCCCACCCCACTGCTGTGGACAGCAAGCATGTAGCTGTTGTACTGACCGGGGCTGGCCTGGGTGACCACAGGAAAGATGGGTTATGTGGCCCTCTCAGCCATAACTGCTCCCTTCCCTCACTTGGAAAGCTTGGCTGTTGGCATGGATGGAACTGGAGACTATAATGCTAAGTGACATTAGCCAGTTGGTAGAAGACAGATACCATGTGATCTCAACTTATGAGTGGATTCTAATGAACAAAATAAACTAATGAGCAAAACAGCACCAGAGGTGTTCAATCATGGAACAGACTTACAGCTGTAAGAGGGCAGGGGGGAGGTGGGGACTGGTTGAAGGAATGTGATGGGATTAGTCAAAGAACATACATGAAGGATCCATGGATATGGACAACGGTGTGGGGATAGACTGTGGGAGTGTGGGGGAGCGGACTGGGTGGAGGGGGGCAAAGGGAGGAAAATTGGAACAACTGCAGTAGCATAAACAACGAAATATTAAAGAAAGAAAGGCGGGAAGGCAGGTGGGCAGGCCTGGCTGTTGGGAGTGAGGGAGGAAGATGGCTTTGCTTGAACCTTTTATATTTTGCTCCCTGTGTATTGTTGGGAAGGCTGGCACTTATACTGTCATTGGTGACAAGTTCTGCATGACATGGACTCAGCTGCCTGGGATCAACACATGTGCTGTGTTGGCAGCCACTGCTTCTCCTATGATTGTGGGGGTCTTGGCTGAGGGCCATGTGACACCAGCTTCACTGTGATCCCTTGTGTGGGGAGCTACCCTTGCTGGAGCCATAGGTTTGGGAAGCCACAACTCGGTGGTAGGTGGGAGGGTGGGGGGGGTGCGACAGGCTGGGGTATTGGGGTCTTCCTGGGGGACTGTGGGCTCCTATAACAGGCCCACCTCCAGATCCCTTTTACTGTTCAGTCTTTTTTTGTTTTTTTTTAAAGATTTTATTTATTTATTTTTAGAGAGAGGGAAAGGGAGGAGAAAGAGAGGGAGAGAAACATCAATGTGTGGTTGCCTCTTGTGGACCCTCTACTGGGGACAGGGCCTGCAACCCAGGCACGTGCCCTGACTGGGAATTGAACCAATGACCCTTTACTTCTCAGTCTGGCGCTCAATCCACTGATCCACACCTTTGAGGCTTATTGCTCAGTCTTGATTCCACATCCCCTTTGAGGTCTTTTGATCACAGTCTTAACAACCACACATCAGTGCATTATCTTTAAAAGGCTCCTCTCGGGGAGACTGAGCTCAGGGGTAACAGCCATCTGGTCCTCTGACCCAAGATCTGGAGCCCACTGTGAGCTGCCCTTGGGGGCCGCTGAGGGCACAGACCATGGAGGGAACTCTTCTCTCAGTAGGAAGGCTGCTGCGCCTTGGGCTTGGCGTGGGAGCTGAATGAGGGTGGGGGAGCTTTATAGTCACCCTCTGCCTGGGAAGTGAGTTGGAGTCTTTCTGTCCTTACCTGGGCCTCGGCTCCTCTCTGGATTGCTGGCTGCTACGTGAGGCTTCATTGGGCAGTGACAAACACCCCTGATGCTCTGTTCTCATGTAGCCCGTCAGCCTGAACTACCAGGCAGGGCAACTGTGTGTCTTCTCTTCACTCTAAGGCAGTGGAACTCCTGAAGTGACCAAGGTGACAGGTGCTGGGAGGGGCCAAGGGCAGAGGCTTTACCCCTGGGACTCCTGCCTATGGATGCTGGCGCCTTCTCCATTTCGTTCATGGGTTCCTTCTTTTATTTCCCCAGCATGGTATGAGCTTAAGCGCTGTGCCAGGTTCTGTGCTGGACACTGAGCTATTGTCCTTGCCCTCATGGTGCTCCTAGCTTGGTGGGGAGGACAGAGGTGTAAACAGACCCCTTTGCCTTTAACAGCAGAGGCGTGGACCAGGTCCTGTGAGAGCACCAAGGACGAGAGCAATGCCCTCTGCCCAGCGACAGATGGTGTTGGCCAGAGGGTCAGTGATGCTTCCTGGAGCAGGTGACACTGTGGCTGGGTCTATGGGAACAAACTTTCATTAACCTCATAGCCAAGGCAGGCCTGGGGGAAGAGAAGTCAGAGAACCCCAGGGTGTCTGGGGACTTGTGTGTCATGCGGTTGCAGCAGGGGGTGGGTAGGGTACGGAGGGGCTGGAGCTGAGGCTGAGATGTCAGCAGGAAGGGGCTCCCTAGTCCAGGGAGGGGAATCCGAAATTTAGGATGGTTTATTCTTGGGTCCTTTTCAGGGCCTTTGAGGTTAATGGCCTAGAGCGCATTCCATGACCACAGCCCCAGGGCTCTTGGGTGGTATGTGTGTCTTACTCTTCCTTCTGCAGTGCAGGTTGGATGGGTGGACCTCTAGTTCACAGTCCGTTTGGCCCTGGGCTTCATCTCATCTTCCTGGAGGAGATGCTGTCAGTCATCCATTCATCCAGCTGTCCATCTGTCCATTCATCCATCCACCCCACCTGGCGCCCTGTCATCCATCCATCCAATAGGAATTGGGTGCCTATGACAGACCAGGAACCACATCAAGAGTTAGCTGGGAACACAGAGGTTCCCCCACTCTGTGGCCATGGGCCTCTGGGCATTTTTTCCAGTGGCCTGCCAGAGAGGGCAGGCTCAGGGCCCTCGCTTGCTGAGGCCTCCTCTGGGCGTGTGTGGGGGGGGCTCTAGGACTTTGTCCTTCCAGCTCTCGTTCCTCATTTCTGTGCCCCGTCTCTGGCTGCACTTAGGCCTTCTGCTTTCTTTTGGTGTCTTTGTTGTGTCTGCCCCTCTCCTCCCCTCCCACCTCTCTTGTTGCACTGGAAAGAGTAGGAAAGTAAACTGTTTTAAGCCATTTTAAGTGATAGTGCTGCAGGTGGCCTTTAACCCTTTCGGTACGGGTGCCGGATATATCCGGCGCCCATCTGATGACCTGTGTGGAGGAGCGCCGGATATATCCGGCATCCATCTGTATATAATTTTTATAAATTTTACTTATATAATTGATAGAATTTCATATAACTATCTCTTAATATTAAAGTTACAAACAACACTTGGAAAAAAGCATTGTTTTATTAAGCATAGATCTTATATAAGGTTAGGAAAGTCTTCACACAAAGGAGGACTGACCATGTGCTATGTGCGTGTTTTCGGTGCGGCACCTAGTACAGTGGGAGTGTCGCGGCGGAAAGAGCGCTCGTACCGAAAGGGTTAACTTTGCCATTAGACAGATACCAGTGATCTCTTCCTCCAGTGACAAGGATGGGGAGAGAACATGAGGGCAATGGCCTGTTGGTGGGACAGCTCCCCATTGATCTGGGAGTGGGGGTCACCTGTCACCCAGGCTGGGAAGAGTGGATGAATGTGAAGGTACAAAGGTAGAAAGGGCCACTCCCAACAGCTCTCCCCACCCCTGCCCGGACTGGTTCCCAGCAAGGAGTGTGGCTGCAGGCAATTTAGCCCTTTCTAGAAGCATAGCCTGAGGTAGCTCCTGGCTTCTCATCATTGCTTTTCAGGACAGGCTGCAGTAGTGAGCTTGCTCCCACAATTTGAATATAAAGACTGAGCTTTTAAATTCATTTGTAGCAAAGGTAAATTAAGTAATCACAATATTCTGTTGTCCCAGATGATATGTGCAAATATTTCCCACTCTACCACGGTAACTCTTTAACAGATAACGCTATCACTCAGAGCTAGGATTATTCTGTGCTATTTAAGTATCATTTACCAGAATATTTTAAATTACTAATTAATTACAGATTAATTTTTAAATGTGGCCCTGCATTTGCATTCCATTCCATCCTACTCTTTACAGATTTTAAAGCCTTGGCACTGTAGCAGAAGCACTACAAGTCTGAGAAATTCATTCCCCCTGCCCCTCTCCACTTTGGAAATTCTTAGAAATGAGATCGTGAGGAAGAAGTGTTCTCTAGGACAGGGGTGTCAGACTCACTTTCACTGGGGGCCATATCAGCCTTGTGGTGGCCTTCAAAGGGCCGAATGTAATTTTAGGACGGTATAAATGTAACTACTCCTTAACAGTTAAGCGAGAGCTTGGTACTGCCCCCGGGTAGAGACGTGGTGCCGGGCCAGATAAAACAAGGTGGAGGGCCTTGTGTTTGCTACCTGTGCCCTAGAGTTTGTTCTGGCAGGTTTGGAGCTCAGTGGTGCTCGAGGCAGCCGGCACTTGGGGCCTGGCTGACATGGAGAAGGGAACAGGGAGCTGTCCTGGCCAGGGCCTGAGTCCCAGATTTTACATGGCCACGTCTCCTTCCTTCTCCGTCTCCACTGAACCCCCTGCATGCTGCGGAAGCCATTGTGGACTCCCTCCCTGGACACCAGCCAGCTCTGGGCTTACTGGGCTCTGTGCATCCCAGCCCACCACCCCTTCTCTGTGATGATACCTCACATCTTGGGCACCTGCTGCACTCTGAGCACACTGCCATTGCCACCTCCACTCTGGCCATCTGTTTGTACCTTCCACCCCATGGGATCTAGGAGTGTGTGAAGGCAGGAGCTGGGACATATTCGTCTTTGTTCACTGCCTTCCGGGTTCCGTGGATGTTGGTTGGCAAAGATGGAATCCAGGAGCTCCGACCACTGCCCCAGGCAGACACTCTGTAGAAGCTGATTGCCCACTGGTCAGACTAAACACATTCATAATGCTTTAGCCAAGCAGGGATACTTGATTGTTCTGAAAGTATTTAATGTTTGCTTTTTTTGATATTTTAAAGGCGCATCCAAGCCCTAGTCAGGGGGAAATGCCAAATGTTGCTGGACCTCCTGGTGTTTGT
Source organism: Macrotus californicus (assembly GCA_007922815.1). NCBI lineage: Eukaryota > Metazoa > Chordata > Mammalia > Chiroptera > Phyllostomidae > Macrotus > Macrotus californicus. The sequence goes on from VMDR010001048.1 coordinate 50,842, forward strand.
TTTGATTGATTGTCGTCTCAATTTCCAGTATGCTAGGAATCATGCCACCCCATTCATGAGCTCAGGGACAAGGACGGCCTTACTGGGCAGTCTGGGAAGCCTCCTGCCTCCTTCCCGGGGTCAAACAGAGGGGTTATGAACCTGAAGTGTGGGCCTGGAGACACTTGGTGTTCTCTCCTTCCTTTATGGGTCATTAAATAGCCAGCAACACGTGTCAGTTCCTCCCTGCAGGAGTCTCTGTGGCTTATTAGCAGGTAGCCCCTTTGGTCGGGAAGGCAGCAGGAATGAGAAATAGACGTTTACAAAAGCAAACAGCCTGCAGCAGCCAAATGACTCAATTAACCTTTCTGCTCCTGGATCCACAAGGCCATTCAGCTTGGGGGGCCTCCCTGGGGTGGTGAGTCAGCCATTTGTTGATTGAAGAGGTGGCTGGGGAGCCCAGAGGGGAAGCGGCAGAACTCCCCCAGCACTACAGAAAGCCAGAAGTCTGGGGGTGTGAAGAGAGGCAGAGGTGAAGCAAGGTTATCCAAACTGGAACAGATTCATTCAAAGAAGGTATCTGTGCCATACAGCCCACATCTGGTGCCATCCTCTGTATATTCCTAAACAGAGCCCTTGGTTGGTGCCAGTAGGAACTTGGCCTTGGCCACCCGTGTCCTAGCTGCCATTCAGGGAGAAGGGAAGGCCTCTGCATCAGTTAGCTGGTGCTGTGTAACAAACCATCCCACAACTCAGTGCGGTGAAACGAGCCTTTGTTGTTACTCCTGAGTCTCCCAGGCAGCAGACTTGACTCTACTGATCTTGCCTGGACTTGCTTGTGCATCTGTAGTCAGCTGGCCACTCGGTGGGGGCTGGCTGGTTAGGCTGGCGGTGGGCTGGCTGTAATTTGGGGTGATGGGGTGACCAGGCCACGGGTCTCTTGTCATCAGGCACTCCAGCGCACACTGAACTCAAATGGCAGCAGCAGAGTTCCAAGAGGGCAAATGCAAGTGCTCAGGGCCACTCGAGGACGGGGCTCAGATCTGGTGCATTGTCACTTTTGCCACAGTCTCCTTGTCAAAGCAAGCCCAGACTGAAGGGCCAAGTGACAGAACTCCTGGGGAACTCCTCTTGGGGGAACTGTGAAGTCACATTGGACACGGGGATTGGGTACGGGAAAAGAGTGGCAAGTTGGGGCCATTTTGTAATCTGCCCATCATGCCCTGGTGTGCAGATGGGCTTTTTGGGAAGAAGCAGATGACTTGCAGGTCTGTGGGTGACAGGATCATGTGCAGAGGCACAGGATCTTACTCTGTTTCAACCTTGCTCAACTTTGGGGTGAGAGTGGTGAGGAGGCGGACGTGGAACAGAGAGAGAGAGAGAGAGAGAGAGAGAGAGAGAGAGAGAGAGAGAGAGAGACGGAGCAGGCCTTTGTTTATCGAGCTCCTGTTTGTAGACCAATTAACTCACCTAATGTTCCAAACGATGCGGGAAGGGAAGTGCTGTTCAGAGCAGGGGAGCCTGGAGGGTTTAGGGATTCGCTCCTGCTTCCTCAGACAAAGGGCCGGAACTGGGGTGGGAATTCAGACTCCGTGACTCAGAGCCCAGCTGTTTTCCAGCAGTGGCAGGAGGCAGCATATTGCCCGTTTCCTCCTAGAGCATGCTGAAGTGCAGACTCGATGACCACAGCCGCTGAGGAGCAGGTGGGACGGGGGAAGGTGGACTGGACACCTCTGAGGACTCATCTGAGGAGTGAGGACTCTCCCACCACGGTCCTGTGTCCACTAATATACCTGCAGAGAGTGTGAGGTGATGGTCGGGCTGCCAGTATCTCTCTCCTTGGCACCTGGAAGAGCAACTTCCACGGGACCCTCTCGTCACCAGTGAGTCTGAGGGCATCTTACGTAACCCTTTTGTGGTGTGGTCAGTGGGGCAGGAAAGGGCAGGATTCCTGATGGACCTGGCCCAGCTCCTATTCCACCTCCTCACCATGTCCCTCTCTTAGCTCTGCTTCCCCATCTATGCAGTGGATTTCATGACACTTAACACACAAGGTTACCTTAGAATTAAGCACGGCGAGCATTCTGGGGTACAGGTCTCCCCTTTCCTCTCTTGCAGTGTCTAACACAGAGCTGGCACCCAGAATGTGCCTAGTAACTGCTGTGTGAATAGGGAGATGTATGAGTTTTAGAAAATGTAGAGATTTGGGACACTGAGGGCATTGAGAAGAAGGAAAAATCTGTGACTTCAGGCAAGGTCAATATTCCAAATTTTGAAACGTGCTAGTGATTGACATCAGGGATTCTCATGGTGACCTGCTGCTGGGTTGATTGACTGAAGGAGAGAAGTGGGCATGGTTGATGGACTGCTAACAGGCGTGTCTAATGCTCTTTTCCCAGCTGTTTGCTGTGTAGGAGTGGTATGGCATCTCCTTCCCCCAGTGCATTACTGGCACATCTTTAGTGTCTGTGTCCATGAGTGATGACAGGGAGAAAGCAGGGGACAGGAGGTATGGTTTATGGTTGGAACCATGAAGACCTGGGGAGGAAGGAGCTACTGTGGGAGATCAGTGTGAGGGTGAGAGAGAAAAGAAGAGATGGAAGCAGATTGTTGAAGGAAACATGTAAACATCTTCTAGCCCCACCCGCGGAGCCCTGGTACGCTGGGGGCCAGAGCAGGTGTTGGGTTCCCACTATACAGGGAAGGCAGAAGTGCAGGCACTTTAATTGTAGTAACTAGAGACAGGGCAGAAGACCTGAGTGAGTTCCCCATCTCTCTGCCCACCCCCACCCCTATTTCCTTCTTCACAGAGGAAATCTGAGGCTTTCAAATACTTGGTTGGGGACGCGATGATGCTTCTTCAGGGGCTGTGGCTGCTGACTGCAGAGAGGAAGGGCCATTGCCTTTGGAGCAAATAGACATAGCTCGGATCCCAGCTCACTATCGGCGCCATCTTTCTGAGTCTGTTTATTTGTCTGTAAACTGGGATAATAATACCTTTCTGTCTGTAAGTGGTGCTTGGCTGAGATTGTAGAACCAACCTGGGCTGTTGGGGTCATGGATGGAAGTGTCAGTGGCCCAGATGAGCACTGCTGAGGCCCGTCTGACAGAAAGATGGCCTGGCACTCTCTCCCTGTCAGGAGGTATAGCTCCCAGAGCCAAGTGAGGAAAACCAGACGTAGGCTGTTCTGGGTGGTGGGGGGACTGGGCTAGCAAAAAGTGACCAGGTGCTCATGGCCCTCAGCCAGCCCAGCTGGGACTGAGCACCAGACTCGTGGGCCAGAATATGGCTGGAGTGAACATTAGAGCCCATGGGAGATGGGGGAAGAGAGGCTGCCGATGCTGGCCCAGGAGCGGGGTGGGAGTGCTCAGGGAACCCCCCATCTGGGCCCCCCTGGCTGGTAGGAGCAGGCACAGCTGCTACTGGCTTCTCAGGACTGCTGGTGGCTGGGCTGACAGAAGAAGGTGCCTTCTGGCTGTAGAATTACTCTTCAGATAAGATAGTTTCCTTCAGGTGGCCAGCCATAACCAAGATAGAAGGGGCCCCTGTCCCCAGACCCCATGTGCTGGATGCTTTGGGGGAGAAAGAAAGAGATTCTGCCTCTAAAGAGCTGCCAGCTTAAATGGAGAGAAAATTCACACTCAGGAAGAATTATGAGCAGGAGAATTGGGTGCCCAGCTATGAGCACCAAGTTGGAGACAGCCCCATGCCTAGCACAGCAGAGTGGGGAAGGGTGCTGTGGAGCTGCTCTTCTCTCACTGGGTCCGTCCAACCCACACAACCACATGAACCACTCAAGAATAATTCTGTAACTTGGGGATTTTGAAGATAGGCAAAGGATTTGATAAGAATGGCTAAAGTCACCCTTCGGGATTCCAGCCAAGGAGGTATATATAGCATGTCACAAATATGAATGCCCGTGACATCCAGGCAGAAATATCAAAGTGAAGAAGCAGGTGTGCTGTAAGAATGAAGCATATAACAACCATGGGGACCTGGAGGGCACATCCTTCCCTGCAGGGGCCGATCAGACTCCAGTGAGATTCCGCAGGAAGACCTGGTATAGCCACTGCTTCCTGTGTCTCAGGAGGAGCCAGAAATGTGGACTTTACTATGAAATCTCTTAACTTTTAAATGCTGGCAACTAATTACAAAGTTTATGAGCTCTTGCTTGACCAACTTTGCCTGTGGCAAGGCTGAGGATGAGGAGCCATGGATAGGCTTAAGGGGAGAGGAACCCGAGCAGGTAAGTGTGCATGGCCTTGGGGTTAGTGCATCTGAGGCTAGAACCTTAGCATCGCTCTCTGTCTGGTGGCTGAGGGCAAGTTACAAAGTTTCTTCAAACCTTCGCTTTTTTAATCTCTAAGCTGGGGATGATGACGACGGTGATGATGTTGGTGGCAATGAGGGCGATGACGATGATGGTGGCAGTGATGATGGTGATGGTTATGACAATGATAATGGTGATGGCGATTACGACGATATCTGTGGCTATGATGATGATGGTGATGGTGATGGTGGTGGTGGTGATGACGATGATGACGCAGCTATGCTTCCCACCAGAACCACTGTCTTTGGCGTTACCTTCGTCTTACTTGGAAGCGTGAGTAATCTAGAGGCCTCAGCTCAAGCACAGAGTGCTCCAGTCAATTTTTATTTCATTTCTGGGTTGGTGAGAAGTGGGGGAAAGGAGTCCCTGCTGTGTGGAGTTAAGGGGGCCTTGGCCCAAGCCCTGTGTTTGTGGGGTCTGAATGAATGTTTCAGGAGTACACCAGGTGGGGGGACAGAGCATCTTTCTTTGTCCCACAGTGGGACCAGGGCGGTTTGGAAAGCTGAAGTCAAGTTCAGCTCTTGGAAGGAGGATCAAGAGCAGTTTACTGCAGTGGCTCTGATGTTGGGCATTTGTCCTGGGTGTCTATTGCTATGTGATAAATTGTCCCAAAACTTAGTGGTTTCAAACAAAAATCATTTTGTTATCTCTCATGTTTTCCTTGGGTCAGTGGGTGGTTCTGCTTAAAATCCGTCATGCATTTCTGGTCGCACGGTGGCTGGATCAAGAGGAGTGAGGGGCTGGACAAGCTGGCCATCTCTCCTTCCTGTGATCTCGCCGATGTGCTGGTTTGAGCTTCCCCACACCATGGTGGCCTTGTGGAGGTAAGATCTGGTCATGAGGCTGCTCAGGGCTCTGGTATGAGGCTGCAGCAAGAAAGAATGAAACTTGGGTTTGTCTGTTTTAGAGTCCTGGCTGGATCCAGGGTGAGGCCGGGCTATGGTGGGCACCACGTATATTTGGCTTTTGTGGTGTAAACCTTCATGGTCCTGCCCTTTGAGAGTGGCCTAAAAGTGAGTAACAGAAGGCAATGTTTTTGTCAAGACACAAAATGAAATCGCAATTACTCAAAGGATGGAGCCAGAGCAAGCTTGTAGGGTGGTTGGAGGAGAGGGCGTGGTGGAGGGGTGGAGAACAAGGTGGGGCCTTCCTGGTCTACAGTGAGCTCAGCATCCCGTCCCTGACTTAGCAGTGCTGCCTGCATCTTGTCATAGCTTCTGAGGGTCTCCCATTCCTTGTAGTTGCTCTTCTTGTTACGGAGGGAAGTTGAGGGCATGAAGGAGTGTGAGACACATGGGGCTTGGGCAGCTCCCTTGAGAAATTCACTTGCCTAAGGTCCTTGGCTCAGCCAGACCAGGGAGTCTGCCCTAAGGAGTGGGATGGATGGGGTCCGTATCAGGGCCAGGGGTGCTTGGAGCCTGGCTCAAGCCAGGGAAGAGGCACATTGCTTTGAGGACAGTGGCAGCTGGCAAACCAGATGTTCTTCTTGGCATGACTTCCTCATGACAAAGACACTTCTCATCAAAAACTGGTATTTCTAAGCCCTGTAATCACAGATTTGGAGAATAGTCACATTGAGGGTGATATTTAATATTTATGTCCAAACTGGCAATACCTAGAAATTAATTCTCTTAGTTATAATTAAATCTAGTAATCCATTACATTGCCATATAATGGAATGAGGTTATAATAGGACTCTAGTAAGGACAATGGAGTTCTGAAGAGGAGAATTTGTGATTCAAACCCCAAGAACAAAAGGTCTGGATTGCTGGCTATGATTTTTTACCCTGCCTTTTTCCCTGGTGATTTACTCATCATTAATTAAACATTTGGTGAAGATTGGCACTACAGCTGTGTGGGTGAGACAACCCTGTCTGTCCTCGGGGAACATAGGAAACCATCAACAGTATAGGACAGATGCAAGTGTAGGGATGATTGGGGTGCCCACCAAAGCCAGCGCATCCATCCTGTGGTAAGGGAAGGCTTTCCGTAGGAAGCAAGATATGACCTGATTCTTGAAGGACAGGGAGGAGTCAGCCAGGGAAAGCAGCGGAGAGAGAGAGATCCTAGGTGAGGGATCTGCAAATGCAGAAGCATGGAAGGGAAGCACATGGGAGCTAGAGGAATTTCGTTCAGGGAAAAAGCAATAGATACTTTAATATGGCAACATGAAGAGAAGCATGGAAAGGAAGAGTCAGAGGCAAAGCTGTGAAAGAACCCTGGGTGGCATGCTGGGTGCCACACTCAATCCTGGCGACAGAGGGAGCCATCACGGTGTGGGTGTCCCTCATCACTTCTGTGTTGCCAAAGCTCTGGGTGGCTGCAGGCAACAGCGCAGATTGGACAGGCAGACCTGGGGCAGGAGGAAGGGTGGGGCCAATATCCGAGTGAGCACAGACTTAGCGCTGGGGAAGGCAGGGGTGTTGTGGGGAGGGAGCAATTTGGGGGACTATTCAGGAAGTTTATTGAACCGAATTTAGGAAAAAGTGTGAAGATGGTACAGAGAATTCTCATATACTCTACATCCAGTTTTCCCTATTATGAGCATCTTGCATTAGTATGAGACATTTGTCATAATTAATGGACCATTGTTGATATATTTGTTATTTACTGAAGTCTGTGTTTTATCCAGGTGTTTTTAGGTTTTACCTACTGTCCCCTTTCTGCTCCAGGGTCCCATCTTGGACACTACATGACATTAGTCACCATGTCTCCGTAGGCTTCTTTTGGTTGTGACAGTTTCATAGACTTTCCTTGCCTTTGATGGCCCTGACAGTTTTGAGGAGTGCTGGCCAGGTCTCTGGTAGAATGCCCCTCAATTGGTATTTGTCTGGTGATTTTCTCTGGGGTATGGCTTTCGAGGACGAAGGCCACAGAGGTAAAGTGCCATTCTCATCATGTCATAATAACGGTGCCAGCTGTCAACCCTGTTGATGTTGACCTTGACTAACTGGCAAGGGTAGTGTTTGTCCAGTTTCTCCACTGCAAAGTTGCTCTTTTTCCCCTTCCCATACTGTCTGCTTTGGAGAGATGTCCCCATGTGCAGTACATACTTGAGTGGGAGGTCATACTCCACCTCATTGAAAATATGTACGTACATCATTAGGAGTTTTTTGGGGGGAGGACATGGCATATCCAGTTCTCTTTTTGAAGGGAAAATTAGCTGGTTGTGGCCTGTGAGGTTGATGGTGGGCAGATTGGCAGGAGAGGACTGATCGTTGCCTTGAGAAGCATTCCTTAGGCCATCTATGCCCCTTGGGCCCAGCTCTAAGGGACAGTCCGATTCGTGGTGGATGGGGGACTTGGACACATTCTGGGCCTCCCAGGTAAGCAGGGCTCAGCACCGCCCCCCCCCATACCAGAGCCCTGTGATCTGTCCTGCTTCTTTCCTCATCTCCCCTTAGAGTGGAGAAGGCTATTTGATTGAACTTAATTCATTTCAAGTCAAATCTGCAAGCACTTTTGCAGGTTGCGTTTTAGGCGTGTGTCAGACCTGGAGCTGATCTCCAGGAACAGAAAGACGAGTGAGACACATTCTCAGCCCTTGAGAAGCCCGCCACCCGTGGGTGATTATCTCCCTCCTACAAGCAGTCTCTGGCCTCATGGCCTCTCTCTAAGGCAAACCAAATTTGCTGGAGTTTCCAGTCCGGCCCCTTCTGTCTGCTTGGGAGGGGCATCTCCTCACCCCTGGGGCTTCTCCCTGAGTGTTCTTTTGGGAAGAAGGGAAGAGAGTTGCTTTGGGTGTTTACATGACATTTTGGGGCTAGAGGCATTGCAGACATGCCCGGGCCTCCACATTCAATGCCTTGTCCTTCCCAAATACCTATTTTTCATGCTGTTTATTGTGTTTCTGTAAAGGAAAATTTTGTAAGCACTTATTGAATACAGCCAAGAAGGTAACAAGTGCACTTGGTTGGTTTTCCTACTGTTTATCTCTGAGCTGCTGGAAGATATGCCCATGTTTTGTGCTCCCAGGGTCACAGTCAGCAGGCTCTTTCACACAGGAGCAGCCAGGCCTGGGGGCCACCCTGTGGTGGGGTAACTGGCACTGTCTGTCATTTCCTACAAGGAAGCTGGACCTCTGCTTGGGGGAGAGTGACTGAGCAGATGGGCCTGGAAGCATCCTCCTGAGGTACAGTTCTGGCTCTGCCACTTACTACCTGTGGGACCACAGGAGAATGTCTCGCCTTTTTCACCTGCAAAGTGCAGGTGATGGATGTTTTATGTACCTCATAGATGGTTGCCAAGATTAGATAAATTAATACATGTAAAGCACTTAAAAAAGTGCCTAGGAAACCTTTATGTAGAAAATGTTAGCTGTTACTGTTTCTAACATAGACAGGATAGACTTATGACTGTGGGCTAAGCAGTGGATTGTGGGATTCTTATTCATTCATTCATAAAATGTATCAAGCATATATACATATATTCATAGATTCTTTTATAGTTGAATGTTCAAATAGACATTGACTGTTTCAGAATTGGTGGTGGCGGCAACAGCCTCTGTGGAGAGATGAAAAAACTGAAGTTTCTTTGTGTGTAACTCTAAGTGTGTCCAGCACAATAAGTCACAGGTACTAAAGAGGAGACTAGTGTTTCGTTTATTTGTAATCATCTATAACCAGTGGTGTGTCATGTCCCTATCTCTTTGTAGAGTCACATTAGGAGGAAAAAACAGGAAAGTGATGACTGCTTGACAGTTCTTTCCTGTTGTCCTTTGAAGACTGTTAGAGGAACTGATCCGTAACTCATACCACAACCTCACAGAGTCCTCATTCTCTGTCTTCCCCCTTGTCTCTCACAAGCTACTGTCTCCCCAAACTCTCCAGATATGTCACTGCTCATAGTCCATGTGTGCTCTTGCTTTTTCCTCTTTCCTCCTTTCTGTCCCTGTATCCCCCACCCCCTTTCTGTCCCTATAAAAGCCCAGGAGCCAGCTCAGGAAGCCCAAGGAAGTGGAGAAGACACCAAGGCTGATATTGGATTCCTATTGACGGGTTGGGAGGGAGGAGGGTTCAGACCTGATTTTGTCCTGCCATGTGGTGACTTGGCTGTCCCACGTGAGCAGCTGTGCCGGGTCATAGGAAGGAGACTGTGGTGCATGCGCAAGGAGATCTGTGCCTGCACAGGGCTGGGAGGAGACAGTGTGCAAATGCACTTGACCTACCAGCTTCCCTCCGAATGGTCTGGGTGACTGAACAAGGAACTGAGTGCAGTTCAGACTTATGCTCCATCTAGGGGAGTTAAGGAGCTTCATTTTCTCAGAAGACAGGGAAGGTGAAAAGGTGGGATGAGTTGAGAATGTTTCTAAGTGGACAGGCCTAAAATTGGAAGGAAATTGCTTGGCATGTTGGGTGTTGAGGTGGCAGGATTGTAGACAGTGACATCTGTCAGATCTGATCTCGACACCCGGCATCATCAAGACCCAGTGCAAGACGTGGATGGGTGACCTGCCTTCCATGGACCTCGGTTTCCTCATCTGGGGGATGGAAGTCATGTCACCCCTTATAGGGCTGTGAGGAAGGTTGACTGGGATAAGCAGTCAAGTGCAGGTTGTGGTGTTCCGTGACTGCTCTCTCTTTCCCCTCCTTCCTTGTTCACTTTCTGGCTTGTGTCCTTGGAGGAAGGCACAGGCCCTGAGCTGAGTCCTGCTGGGCGTGGGGGTGCCCACTTCTACCTGGGGCCCCACAGAGATAATCCTGCCTGGAGCTCCTGCTTTTATCTTAAAGGGAATAAGGCACATTGACCCCTCTTCATGTCTGGTGGACCCATGTGCTTCATCCAGCAACCTGGCCCTGCCCTGTACAAAGTACGGTGGGGCCATTCCAGAGAATGAGTCCTTGTTCTTGATCAGGGGAGTATGATTTGGCCAGGAGAACAAGACTGAGCCAGAAGAAACCAAAGTGGCTGTTGCCATGACTTGTAGACTCAGGAACCTAGAAGAATGCTCACCTCTTCAACATAGACTTTAGCTGTGGCCTCTGCTTACATACCTCCAGAGATAGGCAACTCACCATCTATTAAGGAAACCCATTCTTTCATGGGTAGGTAACTCAACAGTGAGAAAGCTTCTACTTAATGTTATACCAAGTCTGCCCATTATTCCTGGATCAGTGTTCTGCAGCCACGTAACACTTTTATCTTTTTCCCCATGTCAGCCCCTCAGTTTTCTGAAGACAGTATGCATTTACCTTGTCGTCCTCTTGGTAAGCCAGACCCTACCAGCTCCTCAACTGTCTTTAGTCCATCAATATTTATTGAGCACTTTCCGTGCATACCCAAGCAACCATGCAAGGTACTTGGGTATGGTGGGGAACAATATAGGTGAGGCCTCCATACTTATTGGAACTTACATCGTAGGTGCAAGAGGAGGAGGCAGAAGCAAGGTAACATCAAATGGTGAGGAGCCCTGGGTGGGTAGCTCAGTTGGTTGGAGCATTGTCCCAAACACCACAAGGTTTTGGGTTTGATCCCTGGTCCGGGCACATACCTAGGTTGTGAGTTCTATCCCCGGTCAGGGTGCATACAAGAGGCAACTGATTGATGTTTCTCATATCAATGTTTCTCTTTCTCTGTCTCTTCCTCTCTCTCTAAAATCAAGAAACATATCTTTGGGTAAGGAGTTTTAAAAAACAGTGAACAGTTCCCTAAGGAACCCAGAACAGGACAGTGCAGTTGGGAGTGACAGTGTGGCCAGGCTCTTGCTTTGGTAAGGGAGACTTGCCATTGCCAAAGTCCCAGGGTGAGAGTAAAGGCTGGCTGGTCAAAGAACAGAAAGAGAATGCCTGTGTGACTGGCGCTTAGTGGGAAGAAAGGAGACGGTGATGGGGGGGTGAGGGAGGGGGCAAGGGTGAGCCACATGGGCTCCGCAGCCCACTTGAGGACCTGGATTTTAAGTGTGATGGGAAGTCAATGGAGTGTTTTTATAGGATGATGACATGACCTATTCACCACTTAGTGATCCCCCTGACTGCTCTGTGGGGAGCCAGATGCACAGCACTGCACACGTTGCATGAATAAGACCCTCCAGGACTCACTCTGACAGCACCGGGCATATCAGAGGCTGAAGTTCTAGTCTCTTGGAAGAGCTGTCTGTGGTCAATGAGAGCATCTGAGTGTCGGTCCCTTGAATACCCAACTACTAGGGTTTTTTCTACTAGTGTAAAGTTTGTATGTCTTTTTTCCCCATTTCTGGGTAACCCTGGCCAATGTGAAGCCTGCACACCTTAGCCACCGCTCCCGGGCTCTGTGCGTGGCCAGGCTCGGGAGAAGAATGCTCCTGACACCTTCACTTCAGCGATCCCCAGCAATGCCTCGTTGTCATGATGTATCATTAGAAAATATATCAGCGGAAATTGGTCTTTCATCTTCATCAGCATCACTTTTCTGTTGTGGAAAAGGCCCATCCTCATGAGGTGAGGGGAGGAGATGAGATTTGAAGTAGGAGCTCCATGGCAGCTCCCGCCTTTGCGGCTGCCACCCCCACCCCCACTCAGCCACAGTTGTCATCGAGCTGTATTTCACTCCTGCTTTCATCCTTCACTTGCTGTTTGTCATTTTTGGAAAAGGATCCTCTCTGTTAGCACATTTGGAAACCTATTTCATAGCAGAAGAGAAGGGAACAGTACAGGTTTTCATCTCATACTAATTATGCCTCCAATACATCGATGCTAAATAAAACCAAGGGGAAGGTAATTGGAAGTTCTTGATGTGACATTCACAGCTTTGAGGAAAACAGATGTTCACTTGAGGAGCTGGGAAGAGAATGCATGTCCCTGTGACTGGTCAATGAGAGCAGTTCCAGGAGGCTGTGCATGAGACCCGGGCCACCCCTCATCCTGCAGACTTGGCCTGAGGGTTCTCTGCGAGCCCATCGGTTTCTTGTTGGCCTGGCCTGTGCTCTGTCCTCACCTGGGCTGACGTGGATGGCTCGTGTTGTCATCTAAGGCATTTAGTGCAGCTCAGGTTTGCAACAGAAGGTGTCTGTCAGCAGCCTTGTATAAGCTGTGGGGCTTTGGGCAAGGACTGTAGTCTCTGTGATCGTCCATTTCCTCATCCATCACACAGAGCTAGCACCTCATGAGCTGTGCAGATTCTTGGGAGAATTTGATGAGACTCTGTGTGTAACATGGAGGGTTCTCTAGAAGTTTCCATTTTCTTTAAAAAAGATGGTACCTTTTTGAGGATTAAGGCTGTGCTTATTGTGAATGCTTCTTAACATCAGTTTGAATTTTTTAAAAAGATTTTGGTTATTTATATTTAGAGAGAGGGGACGGGAGGGAGAAAGAGAGGGAGAGAAATATCAATGTGTGGTTGTCTCCCGCATGCCCCCAACTGGGGACCAGGCCTGCAATCCAGGCACGTGCCCTGCCTGGGAACTGAACCAGCGACTCTTTGGTTTGCAGGCGGGCACTCAATCCACTGAGCCACAGCAGCCAGGGCTGAGTATGAATTTTTCAACGTCCCTAAATGGTGAGACTGATTGGATCAGCCCAGATTTGGTTTCTGTTGGTCTGGGAAGCGGTGCACCCCAGATCTGCTTTCTTTTTCACATGAACGTTTTCACCAAATGCAAACACCATGGAGGGACTGAAGCAGTGGAGTGTGTCTTGGGCAAGCCCTTTTATCCCTCCAACATATCTCTCCTCCACTTGTCAAGGGGCGTGAGAACTGTCCTGTCCAATTTATAGGATGTGCATATAAGGGGAATGGGATGGGACAGATGTCCTTCAGGCTAGAAGAGACGCTGGTCCCAAATGACTCCAGTGACTGGGGCAAAACCGTATTGTCTGCGATTATTCTTGATGTGTTGTTTTCCCTCTGTAGTCCAGGAGGAGCTCTTGAAGGGTAGGGGCTGGGTGTGACTCACTGAGCAGTTGCTCTAAGTTCTTCATCACAGCCTGCTGCGACTTCATGGTGGGTGGAGTATACATCCTGTGGTTTGGCTTTGGGTTCGGCCCTGGGTCTTGCTTTGTCCAACAGCGTATAGGCAGAGCTGACGGTGTGCCACTTCTGAGCCTGGGCCATAGAGATACTGATGTTTCCACTCCTCTCTTGAGTTTCTGCCACCTTCACCATCAAGAAGAGAAGAAAGTCCTGGATAACCCACTGGTCCCAAGAGGAAGAGAAACAGCAGGGGCAGACTAGAGGCATTGAGCTGATCCACATACCTGTGGCAAGAAATATGTCTGCCCCAACCAACCTGCACATCTGTGAGAACAAGTGACCATTGTTTTAGCCCCTGGCCTGGGTTGGTTAGTCAGGGAGCATTATTTTGGCAGTTTCTCTTTCTCTTTGCACATCATATTTGCCCCTTTCTCCTTTTGTTCATCATGTCCTGCCAGCTGCTCTGCAGAGGCCCTTTCAGGAGTTGAGGGAGTGGTTTTCTGACTTACAGAGGAGGGAAACCACCTGCAAGCAGGGTAAACAGGAGACAGATGGGTGTTGTGAAAGATGTTCAGCCTCTACCATGGGTAGAGGAATGTCTGCCCAGAAAAGGGCCAGGAGGAAAGCAGAAAAAAAGGACAATAAGGGGACATGGAATGAATGTTTGGATTTCTTTAATGTGGAAGGCAGTCAGGGCTAAGCAGAGGAGAAACTCAGATAATGGTGTGGAGGAAGGGACAGGGCTCCGAGAGGGATGTGGGCCAGGCGGGGACCATGGAACCAGCTCTGGCAGGGGCTGCCCTAAAACAACCCAGGATGCCGCGGGGATCAAATGCAGCAGCTGCCAGACTCTAGGCACTCCTGGGCTCTTTGATGCAGGGCCTTTTCCAAAGGTGCTGATAGGGTTTTGAAAGTGATCAAAGACCTCCCCTTTTAAACATAGCATGGGGAAATCAAAGAGTGTGGGGAATTAGAAAGACTGGAAGTAAGGCCAACGAGAAAATGCAGACAACCCCGGGGCGGGTGGTGGGTGTGAGGGCTGGCACTGCTGCACCCCAGAGGCTTCCCTGGTGGGGCGGGGATGAAGCTGGGTCCTGGAGTGCCACCTGTGCATGTGTGCATGTGTGTGTACGCTCCTTTTCTGATGGAAGTTTCCAGTCCCAGGAGAACAGGGCACTTTGGTGAGGAAAGGTCCATTCCAAGAAGGTGGTAAGAACGGCAAATACGTGAGGCTTACTATGGGCCAGGCACTTCCCAAGCACTTTTTGTGTCTTTTCTCACTGAGTCCCTTCAATTCCAGAATGTGTGCTTCTTTTTAAAAATACGCCCCCTTTTTATTTGGGGGAACTGAGATGCAGAGTTTAGGTAACCTGGCCAGGGTTTGGGCTGGCAGTCTGGCATAGGGCTGCCTTCAGGGCTTACTGCTCACATTTGTGCTGCTTGTATATTACACAAGTTCAAGGGACACCCTTCCAACTGTGGATGGTTATCACAATACACTCCCGGCTGTCGACAGCCTTGAGCAGAACTGCTATGTGGGCTGGGGCAGGTCTCCAGCCTAATCCTGGGTTCCCTCCCAGAGTACTAAGCCAACAGCAGGAATGCGAGGTCCTGGACAGGAGGCAGTGAGTGGAGGAACTCCCCAGGGGCCCTGGGAAGCTCCTGGAGATGTCCTTGAAGTTTGGCGTCTGAGTGGCCTAGAGGAGGGAGAGGCCCAGAAGACTGAAGGAGGGAGAGCCTGCATGCTGAAGGCCTGTCAGCCCCTGGCATGCCAGCCCCAGACTGGCACCCAGTGTCCGGTGCTGCCTCAGACAGTCGTGCTCACACTCACTGAGCCATCAGCGGGCATGACGTCTGGGTTCCAGGCCTCAGTGTTCCTGCTGTGCCTGCACCAGGAAAACCTCCTTTTCCCGGCCTGCCTGCTGCACTCCATTGTGTCCACTTGGGGTTTCTGTAGGCAGGTCTGGCCCAGCCCACCACAGGGGTCTAGATGCCCCCTCAGGATTCTCTTAAACTAGAATCCATCTCTCCTAGGACTCCATCTCTCTCCTAACCTCCTTTTTGCTTTTATCAGTTCTCTTTTTTTTCTTCACTTCTGGATGCCTTTACTTTTCACCTCCTTTCTCCAGCCGTCTTAGCCACACCTGGAACTTGGGCAGCCTGGAACGGCTCCACTTCTGGGCTCTGCCATTCAAAACTTCCATCCTGCTCCATTGCTTCCCTAGACATGTCTTTTGACCTCACTGAGACACCCCTCATCAGTGACCAGGAATAAGAAAGGTAAATGACTTGGCCCGAGGAACAGAGATCTAACTTGAACTGAAGTCTCCCTCTTCCCATCCCCACCAACAGAAATCTCTGTTCCCATCCCCACACCTGAAAGCAGGTCCCTCCTCACACTCCGACGCCTATTATGTTTTCTTGTGAGTTGTTATGACCATATCAGGAAGAATTTCTTGTCCCCCTGCTTAGCCCAGCCACTCTTGTCACACCGTCTGTGTTCTTCTCTGCCCGCCTGGGTATCTGCGTTACATGGAGGTACTCATATTCTAGATGCAATTTTGTCTCCTGCCTTTTTGGTCTGACATCCTGGTACAAACATTTCCTGTGTCGTTGTGAACCCTTCCTAATGATCATTTTTAATGATTGCATTGAAACAAAGAATTGATGTTCCATAACCTACCTAATGTTTCCTGTTATTGGACATGGAGGCTATTTCCACCTTTCCAGTCAATTTTTTTTGGATGATGTTTCAGTGAAAATCTTCATGTCGTGTTTCATTTTTCTCCTTGGATTATTTCTTCTGGGAAATTTCCAGAAGTGGATCAGAGGGTCATTGTGTGATCTCCTTAATGGCATCATTTTTGTCTTGGCCCCCACGCCCAGTAGTGGGCATCGCCACCCTCCTTTTACAAACGGGAAGACATCCTTTGTAGCATAATCTCACCCTGCCTTCCCCTTCCTGGAGCAGCCCTCACTCTTGTGCCCCCTTTACATGCTTCACTAACTCCCATCATTCTTTGCACATCAGCCCAGTTGCTGCTCCTTGGGGTGGCCTTGCCTGGCTGCCCCACCGCACTGAGGCCTGTTAGACATGCACATGACACCTGTGCCTTTCTTCAGAGAGTGTATTTCACTCTGTGATGCCATATAGTTATTTGGCCCATGTCGGTCTTACCCTCTAGATTCTAATCTGTACCACAGAGGGCAGTATGGCCACTACTGTCCCCAGTACCACTCAGGGTCTGGCATACCGGAGGGTCTCACTAAGGTCAGGGAATGAAGGCCCCATGTGCCCAGAACACTGCTGGTAAGGGGCCACAGGCCTCTTTGAGCTCTGCTTTTCTTGAAGAAAACGATCACCACACAGTCTACGTGTGTACTATGGAAGGTGCGTCTCAGGCCTGAGAACTGAGTGAGAGACACAGGGGGCAGGAACACTGAGCCAGTCGGAGGTGTTCTTGGGAGACAGCGTGCTACAGCAAGAGGGACGGGGCCTCGGTGCAGAGGGGACGTGCTTCTGACCAACTCTGTACTCTGTGACCGTGGGACCTCCGTAACTGTGGGCCCTCAGTGACCATGAGGCCCACTCAACTCCTGTGGGGCTCAGTTTTCTTACCTAGACAATGGACTTGGGAATGACCTTCCCTTCTCTCACTGCCTCCTTGGGCACATTAAAGCCACTCCAGTGCCCATGTCATTTGGCTGTCTCCCCATTTATTGGGGATAACGCTTGTGAAAACAGCCCATTAAATCAAAAGTATTCCTTCAACTTCAAAGGAATGTGGTAAAATCCTCATCCAGGAGTTCAGAGCAACTGTAAATCCCTGTATTAAAAAAAAAAAACAAACCTAGGGTATAATTACGTGAATAAATCATGAAGTCAGAAGTGGGTAGGATTGATTCGTCAGGAAAATTAATCTCAGCAGCAAGTGGAGGCGTGTGGGGGCACAGGACCTGTCACAGCCCTGTCACCTGCTGCTGGTCTTGTTTGCTTTCCAGCTCTTGCTTCTGCTTTTTGCCTTCTGCCCTCCTATTTTCCCACCTTACGGCCCTGCACCTGCTTTCCAGTATGGTGCTTGACCACTGGCCTCATGGAAAGACCCAGTGTACTATCTCAGGCTCTGGAGGGTCCTGGGAGCCAGGTGTTGGGGCTGAATTTCAGCAGAGCCTGAGTGTGGTGTGAGCCTGGGTGCAGGCATGTGTTGGAAACTGAAGGCAGACCCTTGTGGTCCTAAGGACCTGGGGTGGAGAGTACATGGAGGAAGACATGGATGGCTCTTGGCACTCAGTTTGCTGAGTTTGGCTCTGATGTATGGCATGAGCTGTTCTCTGGACACAAAGGAGCTGGCCCTCCCTATCTGCTTGTGTGCTGCCAGCTAGGGCTGGACCCTGGGGCCTTGGGATGCTCTGAGCATGGTAGTCATGTCCCTGTCTGGGCCATCTTTGTAGCAGAGACCCATCCCTTTGGTGGGGACCCCAGATCCCCACCAAGAAAATGGGTGTGAACTTTGTCCCCCTGAGGTTAAAGGGTACAGGGGTGGATGACCTGTATTGGGCCTTTTCAGGGGGTTTGGGTACCCCTGCACTTGCTGAGGCCTTGCCCACAGAACCCAGCAGGTTTGCAGCTCTGAGATGGGAACTGGCTATAGGTGCATCCTAGGCTCTTAGCTGGGCTACCTGGAAGCTTTGTAAGAGGAATAATGTGCCTTCCTACCTGTCAGGCACATTTATACATGAGCACATTTATTCCTTGTAACCCAAGAGAGTCGTCTTATAGGCTAGGAAGCTGAGGCTTGGAGGTTAAGTAATCTGCAGAGTTGTATAGAGTTAGGGACCTTCACCCCCTCAATGAGTGGCAGGTTTGGGATTTGAAGCCTGGTCCATGTGTCTCTAAGCCTGCTCTTGTCAACTCTGGAATTGAAAAGAGCCAGGGTGGCAGTGGGATGCTGCCTCACCCACTGGAATGGGCTCCCACTTACCTCATGGCAGACTGGCATGTGTGCGTGCCTGTGTGTGTCCATGTGTGTGGCCAGAATAGACTCCGAGGGCCACCCCAGAGAGCAGCGGTGCTTACAAGAGATGTAAGGCAAAGGGAGCCATCCCTTTGAAGTTTGGGATGAACAATTTGTGGTAAATGTCTAGAGATGGGGATAGGAACACTGAGGTATGTTCCCGGCATTCGTCATTGGCAGGGCTTGGTCCAACAGTGCTTAGTAATGATTTTCACTCTCCCAGTGACATGGTTGAGGTCAGGGGAGGTGGGCAGTGTACCAGGGAGCTGTGCTCTGCTTTGCTAGCCTTGTGGTATAAGGCATATGCTTTCTTAAGAACTATGGCTGGGAAAGAATGTGAGATGCTGTGGAATGAGGGGAGCCTTTCCCCGCACCTGTGAGTTGATACGTGACCAGCAGTGGGAATGTCCTCCCTGCTAATCCTATCTATGGTGTCATCATCCAGATGGGATCCCAGCTCTGCTGGCCCTTGGGAGTCTGAGTGCATGAGCTAGGATGGTGGACCATGGATTGGGGTGAGGTGGAGTCTCCTTGGGTGGTGAATTGTGACTATAGCCCCGGGGACTGAGCTGTGGCCTGTGGGTAGGCAGGAGGCTATGACATCCATCACAGGTTTACCGGGAACTGCTGAGGGGTCCAGAATTCCCCACCTGAGCCCTGTACAGAATTCAGGGCCAGCTCCAGCCTTTGGCCTCAGAAGAAGCCAGGCTACCATGGGTGGTAGAGTGGTGCTCAACTCTAGCACTGCCTTCTTCCCCTCCGGCCTCCCCAACAGTGCACTCAGGCTCAGGGGGCTGATGCCTGTGGAGTGTGGCAGGCTTGCTAGCCCCTCATGTTCGCCTTTGCTCACTTCATACCCTGCTCCCCTGCCCATCCCTAGGCCTTGTGTTCTGGTTTTGAATGGTCCAGGAGAAGTCCCAGCTCCCACCCTTGGGGCCTCTTGGTAGCTCTTCCTGGGCAGCTTCTCCGGGGCTGGGGCACTTTTGTGCTGTTGGAATTATTTCAGGAGGAATTCTGATGGGCACATCTCCTTAGGACAGTGATTGGTTCTCTCTCTGACATAAGACACATGGTCTGGTGATGCTAAGCAGCTGGCTCCTGGAACACCAGTCCTGGCTCTGCCTTCGCTGGGTGGCCATGAGCAAATGTCTCATCCTCTGTAAGCCTGGATGGCCTTCTGTGTAAAATGGGCTGAGTACCCTCTCTTCAGTTGCTCAGGACAAAAATCCTACTGCTGTCTTTGAAGCTTCTTTCCCTCACATGTTGTAATTAATTAGTCCTTTAAGATTCTATCAGTTTGACCTTCAGGGCATCCCTGACCTAAACCAGCATTGTTCGGAAAACAGCCCGGTAATTGGCTTTCCTGCTTCTGTGCTTGACCCCTGTAGCCAGAGCGATCCCACTAAGATGTCTGCTGATCACGTCATTCCTCTGCTCAGGATCTTCCCAGAGCTTCCCATCTCATCAGGGAAGTCCCTACCTTGACCTGAGTCAGGTAGACACACTTCCCCATCTGCATGGGATGGTTCCCATTCACACCTCTTGCCCCAGAGGAAGTCACTCTGGAAATTGTCCTGGTTCAATGTGTGTGTGAATGCATACAGCGGCTTTATTCATAACAGCCCGAAACTGGAAATAACCCAGGAGTCCTTCAGCTGGTGAGTGGATAACAAACCAAGTAACACACTGGAATATTATTCAGCATTAAAAAGGAATAACCTACTGACTACATAGCAATGTGGTATGATTCTCAAAAGCATATGCTGAGTGCACAAAACCAGACTCAAAAGGCTTTATTATACTCCATGAGTTCATTTCACAATGTTGAAAATCGGCAAAAGCTATAGGTGCAAAAACTGATCACTGTCCCAGGACCAGGACTGGGGACTTCGACTGTGAGAGGCACAGGGAATTTCGGTGGGTGGTAGAACTGTTCTATATCTTCATTATGGTGTTGGTTACGTGACTATGTTCATCAAATTCATAGCATTGACATTAAAAAGAATGTATTGTGCTATATGTAAGTTATACTTCAATTTTAAAAACGTGTTCTGTTTTAGATGATAAACTCTATGGTCATCCTCTAAAGTGTTACTTGACCTGGCCACTCATCATCTCTTTGACCTCACCTGTCAGCCTCCCGTTCTTGCCGCACTAGCCTCATGGGCCTCCATTCTGTGCCTTAATATGCAGGGTGGGCCCCTGCACGTGACCTCTACACTTGTTCTCCTGTCCGGAACAGTCTCCTCCAGACAGCCAAATAGCCCCTTCTCTCACTGTCCTAACGTCTTTACGCACAAGTCCCTGTGTCTGTCACTGATGACCACATAATGCCGTGTAACGAACAACCCCAGACTTCACGGCACCCAGCATCTCATGCACCCCTGCAGGCTTGCTGGGGTGGCTCAGCCAGGCTCGATTTGGGAGTTGGTACTTGCACCCGTGGATTGCTTCCTGGCATCCCGGCTGGGGCCGAGCATGGAGGATACTCTTGGCCATGGGAGAAGCACAAGAAGGCATGTGCCTGCACAAGTGTGTTTCAGCCTTTTGTGTAATGTCTGTCAATAATCAAAACTGTCACTGCCGCCTTCCCAGGGAGGCCTTCCCTGGCCAGCCTACTGAGACGGTGGCCCCAGCCAGGCGTTTGCTCTCCTTCCTCACTGTTACTGTTTTTCTCACTACTCATGTGCGTGTAACGCATCATAGTTGTATTTATTTTTCTTGCTTATTTTCTATCTTCCTCACTGGAATGTGAGTTTCACCAGAGCAGGGACATTTGTCTGTTTTGTTCACTTCTCTATCCCTAGCACCTAGAAAAGTGCTGAATAAATATTTGTCTGAATGATTGAATGGGTTATGCCGAGAAATTACTGAGATGATGTATGAGACAGGCTCAAAGTATAGACCTGCACACAAGAATTGTCCCGTAATTGTGGGTCTTACTAGTCTACAGGTGTGGTTGGGAGAGGCAGAGCATCAGTTATGCTTGTGACTGCTATAGTCTGCGTGGTACACCTTTGGAGGAAGATTTGTTTTAATTTTGGCTTCAGAGGAAAGGCACTGAGGCACAGAGAGGCTGGCAGTCATCTGGAGTCACCTGGTGAGCCAGGGTCTCTTTGACCCGGAGGTCATGCATTTCCCCAATGCCATGCTGCCTCTGTACCTTCCTTTATGCCAATGACCAGGCTCTGGCCTCTCCCTGCACCAGAGTCCCTGTGGAATCAGAGTAAGTGATCAGATCAGAGCCTAGTTCTTCGGGGCTGCAGAAAGTTGGCCCCAAACACCCTTCAGAGCTTCCCAGGAGCCAGGTGCAGTGTGGGTACTGGTGTCTGCCCTGGGGTACTGGTGGCTGCCCTGGGGTACTGGTGGCTGCCCCGTGTCACCTCAAGACACTAGGCCTCGGTGTCCTGAGACCCCAGAGGCGTAGTTCTTTGCAGACTCTGAGGTGGTCAGACCCTGAGGATGAGTGGCCATCTCATTCACTCTGGTTCTAGCTCTGCTACTTAGTGGTCATGGGACCCTGGAAAAACCAATTTATTCATTGGACCTCTGCTTTCTGATCTGTAAAATGGGGACTACAAATTTCAGTAAGTCTACAAATAGGACTGTTGGGAAAATCAAACCAGAGTGTTTTTGTGTCGAGTGTTTTATAGATCTAAAATACAGATTTCATAACCATTAATATTTCAAATGGGCATCAATGGCCACCGACAAATAGGGGAGTTGTAGCAGAAGCGTGACAGAGGGCTTAGAGAAAGTTATGTGTGATATTGATTATTCTCAGTAGGTAAATGTGCAGGGAAAACCACCAAACAAATCATAAGAGAATATGCAGCTTGTTAAACATATGGAAAGCCACTAAAACCCCAGTTGTAATCAAAGCAAAGACAGGATGCCATTTTCACCGCTCCATTAAAGAATGCCCAGTGCTGGCAAGACTTCTGTAAAATGAACACTTGCTCCTGCTCTACATCTGGGGAAGGCTTTCTGGAAGATTATTTAGCAATGAGTATCTGGAACTATAAAATGTTTATACCCTTTGACTCTGTGATTTCAGTTTTAGGAATCTCTCCTAAGGGAGTATCCTAATTGCATAGGAAACTTTCTGCACGATGTAATTCAAAACAGCTGGTGACCGTCTAAAGCGCCAGTGTTACGGGAATGGCTAAGGAACTTGGTATAGCCAAGTGACAGCGCTTCATAGCTGCCCTCATTTCACAGATGTTTGCCAAGTTGTATGAGATGAGCACACAGGCGATGAGGAGAAAAGTGAGCCACAAGATTGTGCACACCTTGGGGACCTTTGCATAGAACCAAGTCTAGAAGGAAGCTGAACAAAATGTTAATGGTGGTTGTGGTGGGGTGGACTGAATGTGGGCAATTTGAAATCATCACTTAATAGTCAGCATGTCAGTCTTTTCACATCAGAAGGGAAATGTGGTAACTACATTGACCGGAAGTGGCTGGAAGTGGCGACGTGGATGCTGCTGGATAGAGGTGCCGGGGTCGGCAAACCGGCGGGGTCAAGAAACTGCTTTTTAATGTGGTATTATCATTAAAATTCATTTTTTCAGAAAACAAAGAGCTGCGCTCTGATCTGTCCTGCTGGAAAATAACCACTTGATTGTATTTTCTTCACATGTGGAATTTTTTGGATTTCTTTCACATTTAGTTTCTTATTACTTTCTCTTTTTTCTTAAACTGTAACCTGAATCTTTTTGTTCTGCTTTCAAACTGAAGAGACAGTTACATACACTTCAATCATGATCAACGCCCTTGCAGTTGGAAGGGAACAAGGCCTTGTCCCCCACCCTTTGGAGATAATCACTGTCAAGTTGGAGCCCATTCAAAAGCCAGAGTTGGAGCGTGGAAGAAGAAAACGTTACTCGGTGCAAACAGCTCAGCTGTGCTGCCGCAAGGCTCTGAGGCGGCGTTGGGGCCAGGTCCCTTTTCAGCTAGGCAGCTCTACTCCTGCGAGATGTCTTGGATGTTTCAGAAGAAACACAGTATTCAGTCTTCCATGAAAAGGAAAAGTGTACCCCAAACCAGAAGATAGAGGGGAGCTGGCTTATATGGACAGATGTCCCTGCCCCTGGTCCCTAGTTAGTCCAACCTCATGCAAATGAGGACTTTGAATCCTCACAGTTTGATTGGTTAAGAGACAACGTTCTAACTGGTCAGAATAGAGCTGCTCTAATTGGTCAAAAATGCACAGCTCTGATTGGATGGAGAAAGCCTCAGTCCTATTGGTTGAAATAGGACTCCAGGAACTCCTTTATAAGGCTGTCTCTGCTGGTAGACACACAGTGCAGGCAGGCACTTTAGTGCAGAGGCAGGCAGTTCAGTGCAGGCTTCTCTGTGAAGTGCAATTTGTCTGAGAGGCCCCTGTGCAGAAATGGCTGCTAGCCCCTCACCCCCCACTCTGCCTTTTTTAAAGAAAAATTTGAGCCCAGTTAGTCACCAGGAGCCCTTCTTAGTAGGTGTCTTCTTCCTTTTTTTTTTACATTCCGGGTTCACATCAGCCTGAAGAGTTTAGTACATACCTGTCTACCTGTCCCAGCATATACAGTGTCCTGTAATTACACTTTATTCTTTTTGTAAAGGTTGGGTCAGAATGTGTACCTGTTTGTTTTTCATTTAGCACCAAGTCTTGGACATTTTTCTGGTTCAGTTATATAGGAGTTGTAGACAAATGCTCCCTCTCACACACGGTTGGTGGGAATATAAATTCGTATAAAGACGTTGGATGGCAGTTTAGTAATATGTGTTATATTAATAACCTAAAATTCTCATATCTGTTGACTCTACTCCTGAGGATGTACCCTCCAGAGACACTCTGTTATGGACAGAACGTTTGTGTCCCCTTCTCCCCCAGTTCATATGTTGAAGTATAACCTGAATACGGTGGTGTTTGGAGGTGGGACCTTTGGAAGGTGAGTGGGCTGAGATGAGGTTATGAGGGTGCGGTCCTCATGGTGGGCAGTGTTCTTATAAGGGGAGAAAGAGGCTGTTGCTCCCTCTCTTTCCCAATGTTTTTGCTTTCCCACAGCAAAACATGCAGTCTGTCTCCTCTGCAAGCCAGGAAGGGGGCTCTCACCAGGAACCAAATCTGCTGCCCCCTTGATCTGAGACTTCCCAGCCTCCAGAATGGTGAGAAATGAATGCTTAGATGTCGTTTAAGCTACCTAGTTGGTGCTATTTTGTTAATAGCAAGCAGCCCAGACTAATTAAGACATACTTCCCACAAAGAGACAGCTACTGGAGTGTTCACTTGGCACTCTTACAGCCCAAACTGGCGCTTTGGTGTCTGGAGAACCAAGACAACTGCTTGGATAGGACAAAAGACGTGTGGGTGTGGCAGCACAGACTTCCTGTGGGCAGCTCGGCAGGGCCGAGACTGCCAGCTGGTGAGAGCCCTGGTGTGGTTAAGGTGGCCAGGGCACTCCCAGCTGCATTGCTTAAATCCAGGCACTGCATTCTTAACAGGGCTTTGCAGGTTGCAAGTGAGAAGGAACAGACATTTTGCTGAGCATCCTCTGTGTTATGGGTGCTTTACATTTGCCCTGTTTGAGAGCACAAACATGGATGTCAGATGAATCTGGGTTTAGATTCCTGCTGAGCCAGTCACCAGGGCTGATGGTAACACTGGGGAGTTCTTGACCATCTCCGAGCCTCTGCTTCCTTCTCTGACCCTAGGAATGTCTGCTATTAGAGTGGTGGAGGCCACCAAGCACAGTACCTGGCTCATAGGAAGTGATCCATAAAGGTTGATATTACCATTATTATTATTAATGAATACTCATACCTACTGTGGAAAGCAGGCATTATTAGCTCATTTACACATGAGGAAATAGAGCATTTATACAATTTGCTCAAGGCCTTATAGCTGCTTTTATTTTTGGTAGCATAGCTGAATTCAGGTACACAATCCTTTTTCCCCAGAGTCTTTGCTGTTTGCATCATGCCCAATGGCACTGTCTTCTGCTTAGTGAGATGGTGAGCTCCTCACTGCTGCATGCAAACAAATGTGACCATTGAATCCTTTTCGCCAGAGTATCTTGTAAACCCAGGGTTCACTAGAACATGCCCTGGACAAGAGGCTTGCTTGGCGCTCTTTCATTTGGCATGTGCAGGGTCTGTGGCTGGGCTGGACGGTACCTCCCTGAGTGACCCAGCCTCATGGTCGTGATCCTGCCAGTGTATTCAAGAGCCAGAGCTTTGTCCTCAGACCTGGGTGATTCTGCCATCATCTCCCTCTCATGGCCTCAGCCTCATGCCTCCCTCCTCTTAAAGCAGCGTGCTGTGATGGGCAGCAAGAGTCAGTGACCACCATGGGACTCCGTGGAACATCTCCTTTGCCATCCAGGTGCCTCAGAGAAGTCGTCTTCTGTGAGGACAGTCCAGCTCCCTTCCATTCTTCCTCCCATGCCATGAGCCATTTGGGCTCAGGCACTGGGCGGCCTGTTTCTGCACTTCGTGGGGCTCATGCATGTGGCCACTAGGGCTATTGTTTGGCATCCTGGATGCTGGACTTTTCTCTGTCCTTAATTTCTTTTTAAGTTAAACGTTTTACTGAGACATAATTGTAGATTCCAATGAAGTTGTAAGAATAATGCAGAGATATTACAATGGATTTTTTCCAGTTTCCCTAAAGGCAACATCACAACATTAGAACACAAGGTTACAACTGGATGTTGGCATTGATACGGTGAAGACATGGAACATTCCCAGCGCCAGCAGGGTCCCACTTCCCTCCTGCCCAGCGCTCCTTGACCCTGGGCAACCACTCATCTGTTCTCCATTTCTGTGATTTTGTTGGTTCAAGAATGTTATGTAAATGGGATCATACAACCTGTAGTCTATGGAAGTAAGTGGTTTTTCACTGAGCACCATTCTGTGTGGATCCTTCCAGGCTGTTTCATGGGTCCATAGTTCACTCCTTTCCACTGCTGAGTGGTACTTTATGCCACGATGTCACCACCATTTAACTAGTCACTCGTTAAAACACAAGTGTGGGTTCCTCCCCGACTATCCCCTCAGCTTTTGGCTATCATGAATAATGCTGCCATAAACATCCATGTGTAGGTTTCTGTGTGATTGTGTTTCCATTTCTCTGGAAGAGATGCTCAGGAGTGCACTTGTTGGGTCATGTGGTAGGGAGTTTCATGTTTTTAAAAAGACTGCCAAACTGCTTTCCAGAACGGCTGTCCCGTTCTATATCACCACCAGCGATGTGTGAGCGATCTCGTTTCTCCTCGCCCTCATAAGCATTTGACATTGTCGCTGTTTTCTATTTCAGCCATTGTCATTGAGGTTCCAATTGCCTCTCCCTCGTGGCGAGCGACGGTGAATATCTTCACATGTGCTTGTGTGCCGCCCATATATTCTTTTCAGTGCAATTTCTCTTCCTGTCTTTTGTCCCTTTCTAACTGATTTTTTTTTTCTGTTGCGTTTTGCTCGTTCTTGGTATTCTGGGTAGCAGGTCTCTGTCAGATATGTGTTTTGAAAATATTTTCTCCAAGTCCATAGTTTGTCTTTTTACCCCTTTGTAGTTTGAAAAATCTCAGTATCTTTTCCTGAGAGAAAGTTTTTTATTTTGATGAAGTCCAGTTTATCAATTTTTAATGATTTCAAACTTTATGGTTCATGCCTTCGGTGTCAAGTATAAGAACTCTTTGTCTAGGCCTGCACCCTGAAGATTTTCTCCTATTTTTTTCTGAAAGCTGTATAGTTCTAGGTTTTACATTTAAGTCTGTGATTCGTTTGCAGTTAATGTTTGTAGAAGGTATGAGACTCAGTTCGACATCATTTGCCTATTTATTTATCTATTGCCTGTGGATGCCCAGTCGCTCCAGCGCCGTTAGGGCTGTTCTTCCTCCTCGGAATCACTTTGCGCCTTTGCCCAGGACCCATTCGGCACGCGTGTGTGGGTCTCTTTCTGGGTTCTGTCTTCTCTCCCACTGATCTGTGTTTCTCCTCCATCAACACCACACAACCTTGATTCCTGTGGCTATATCACGTCTTAAAACTGCAAAGACTGATTCTTCCCACTCTTTTGTTTCTTTAAAATTGTTTTAGCTATTCTGATTTTTTCCTTTTCAAATAAATTTTAGATTAAAGTTGTCTGTATAGCAAGAACTTGCAGGGATTTTGCTAGGAATTACTTGAACTTGTATTTCAGTTTGGGTAGTATTGATATCTGTACTATGTTGATTCTTCCAATCCATGAGCACGATGCATCTCATCTCTCCATTTATTTCGATCTTTCCCCTTTAATTTTATTCAGCTGCATTTGTAGTTTTCAGCATACAAGTCCTATACATGTTGTACATGTTCTTTTAGATTTATTGTTAGATATTTATGTTTTGCAATTGTATATGGTATTGTATTTTTAACTTTGGTGTCCATATGTTCATTGCTAGCATATAAAAATAATTGATTTTTATTATGTGGCCTTGATGAACTCACTTATGATTTCTAAAAGATTTTTGTAGATTCCTTGTGATTGTCTTTATCTCATGTCATCTGCAAATAGGGCCAATTTTATTTTTTCCTTTCCCATTTGTAGGCCTTTCATTTCTTGCTCTTACTTGATTGAACTGGCTGGAACCTTTAGCACTATGTTGCATAAGAGTGGTGAGAACAGATATTCTTGCTGTGTTTCCTGTTAAATAGGAAACAAACGAAAGAGGAAAGCATTCAGTTTTTTTCAGTGTTAAATATGATGTTAGCAGTAGGTTGACTGGTAGATGCTCTTCGTCAAGTTGAGGAAGCCCCTCCCCTCCATATTCTTTTTTTCCCGAGAGTTTTCATCATGGACCAGTAGTGTCATTTGTGAAGTGCCTTTTCTGTACTGGTGGATGTGATCATGAGAGTTTTTCCTGTCACCTGTTAACTGGTGGCTTATTACACTGATTGATTTTCAAGTGTTAAAACCTACTTGCATCCCTGGGAAGAGCCCTACTTTGCCATGTCGTGCAGTCTTTTGTGTCCATGACCGGGCTCCATTCACTAACAGCTTGTTGAGGATTTGTGCATCTCTATGCACAATGATTTGGTCTAGTGTTTCCTTCTTTTGTAGTCTCTTTGTCTGGTTTGGTGTCAGGCTAATACCAGCCTCATAAAGTGAAAAGTATTTTCTCCTCTCCCATATTTTGGAAGAGGTTGTATGGAATTTATGTTATTTCATCTTTAAGCATTTGACAGAATTTGTCAGTGAAACCATCTAGGTCTGGAGAATTTGGGGGGCGGATTTTAAAATTATGAATTCAGTTTTCTTAGTAGTTAGAAGGCTATTCAAATGGTCTAATTCATATTGGGTAAGTTGTCTGGTTTGTGCTTTTGAAGACGTTGCCTGTTTCGGTGAAGTCGTCAGACTTAGATGCGTGGGGTTGTTTGCGGTGCCCTCCCGCGTTGCCCTTCCGATGGCCCAGTCTGCAGCGATATCCCCTTTCACGGCTGATATTGGCGATTGTGTCTTTTACTTTTTGTGCTGGTTTTGCTAGCGGTTTGTCAATTGTATTGATCTTCTCAAGGAACTAACTCTTTTTTTTAGTTATCTTTTCTACTTTTTCTGGTTGTTCTGTTTGTTTTCATTGATTTTGAGTTTTATCTTTATGATTTTCTTCCTTCTGCTTGTTTTGGGTTTATTTTGCTCTTCCTTTTCTAGATTGTTTAGGTAGGAGCTTAGTTTATTGATTTGAGACTTTTCCTCTTTTCTAATGTGTGCATTTAGTATTATAAGATTTTCCCTCATTACTGTTTTAGCCGTGCCCCACAAATTTTGATATGTTGTGTTTTCATTTTCCTTTAGTTAAGTGTATTTTCTTGGTTTTCCTCGAGACTGTTCTTTAACCTTTGAACTGTTTTGTGGTGTTTTGTTTGGTTTCCAAGTGTTTAGAGATTTTACTGTTATTTTTCTATTATTAATATCTAGTTTGATTTTATTGTGATCAGAGAATGCACTCTGTAAGATTTCAGTTCTTTGAAATTGTTGACATTTGTTTTATGGCTCAAGATATGGTCTCCCTTGGTATGTGTGCCCTGCACACTTGAAGGAATGTGTGATCTGCCGCTGTTGAGTGGAGTATTCTATAAAAATGTATCGAAATCTTTTGGTTGATGGTACTGCTTATATACTTCTATATTCTTGCTCATTTTCTGTCTAGATGTTCTATCAGTTGTTGAGAGAGGTATGTTGAAGTCTTCAACTATAATTGCAGATTTTAATATTTCGCCTTTCGGTTCTACCAGTTTTTCTGTACGTATTTTGTAGCTCTATTGTTTAGTGCAGATGCATTAAGGATGCTGTGTCTTCCTTGTGGACTGACCTTTTTATTTTATCATTACATAACGTCTCTGCCAGTTTTCTTTGCTCTGAAGTCACTCTTGCTTTCTTTTGTTTAATGTTTGCATGATGTAGCTTTTTCCATGTTTTATTTTTGACCTTTATATTTTTATATGGGAATGATGTTTCTACAACAAACCTGTTTGCTGTGGACAGCATGCCTCGGGATGGTTTTTAATCTACGGTGCTGATCTCTTCTAGCTGCTGTGTTGAGACCATTTACACGGTGCCATTTTGGTGTCTTAGCACTTGAGTCTGCCATGCTGTTTTTTGTTTTCTGTTGATTTTGCTTTTTGTTCCTCTGTTTCCTTTTTCCTGTCTCCCTCTGCATTACTCGAACATTTTCTAGAATTCAGTTTTGATTAATCTGTAGAGGTTTGAAGTGGATCTCTTCACCTAGCACTTGAAGTGGTTGCTGTAAGTATGACTGTCTGGCTTTACACACGTGCACACACACTCAATCTAGTCACAACCTGCTGCTGTTGGCATTTTACCAGTTCAAGTGAAGCATGGAAACCTTGGCTCCCTTTAGTTTTTACCCTTCCATTAATAATCTCAAATTGTCTTATCTTACATGTTTACTCCACGTACATTTACAACCACATCAGACAGTGTTATAATTTTCTTCCGGCTTCAACCATAATTTAGAAAGCTCAAGAGGAGAAGAAAAATATATTGTATTTATGCATATTTTTGCCTACTGTGTTCTTTCCTCTTTTGTGATGCTCTAAAGTACTCTTATATCATTTTCTTTCTGTTCAGAGAACTTCCTTTAACTGTTTGGTTAGGTCTGCTGGTAACAAAGTCTCCTAGAGGCTCTTCATGCGAAAATATTTTTGTTTTCCCACCATTTCTGAGGGATGTTTTTTCTGGACATAGGGTTCTGGATGGCAGGCCTTTTCCCTCAGCGCCTGTGAGGTAAGATGTGTTGCTTCCTCACGGTCTCTGTGGTTCTGATGAGAGATCCACGGCCACTTGAATTGCTTCCCCTGGAGGTGAGGTGCTGTTGTTTCCTGCTGTCCCAAATAGTTTTTTCTCTGTCTTTAGTTTTCCTGAGTTTGACTATGATGTGTTTTGATATGGATTGGGGAGCTTTGCCTGTCTGGGATTCACTCAGCTTCCAAAATCTTCAGATTTATGTCTTTTGCCCAGTTTGAGAAGTTTTCAGCCATTATTTCTTCGAGTACTTTTTTATGAGCCCCGCCCTCTTTCTCCTCACTTTTCATGACTCTGATGACACAAATGTTAAATCTTTCTTATTTGAAAAAAAAAAAGCCCCTCAAATCCCTGAGACTACGTTCATTCTTTTCCAGCCTATTTTACTTTCGTCGTTTAGATTGGGTGATTTATGTTGTTATACCTCTGCTGTTGAGAACGCCGCTGAGCTTTTTTTATTTTCATTTTTTCAGTTACTGTATTGTTCAGTTCTAAAATTTTCATTTGGTTTTTCTTTACGGCTGATATTTCTTTCTGAGACTTTCTGTTTTTTCATTTGTTTCAAGTGTATTCACAGTTGCCCATTGGAGCATTTTTATGATGGCTGCTTTAACATCTTTGCCAGATTGTTCTTAACATTTTCATCATCTCTCTGCTGCAATCTATTGCTTGTTTTCTTTTTTTTTTATATTCACTTTGAGTTCTTCCTGGTTCTTGGTATGAATAGTGATTTCAGTTGAATCCTGGACATTTTTAGGGATTTTGTTATGGGGCCCTGGGTCTTACTTAAACCTTCTGTTTTTTGCTGATTTCTTCTGATTCCACTCGGGGGAGGGGGCTGCTGTCTGATTACTACCAAGTAAAGAGTAAAGTCCAAGTTCTCCTCTTGGCCTCTATTGGGAGGTGGTTTCAGGATGTTACTGGGGATCAGATGTTAGAGTTCTGGCTCCACATTAAGGCCTCATGGATCCCTCCCTGGCTAGAAGAAGTAGGATGCCCATCACTACTCCCCGTGTGCACTGACACCCTGAGGGGGTTGACCTCCCTATCCCTGGGTGGTCGTGAAGGTCCTGACTCTCCACTCAGCTTCCTTAGGCATCATCCCAGTGGGAGAAAGGGGACCTGCCCCAGCCTGGTGAAGGTGGAAGTCTAGCGTCCACACATGTTCTTTCTGTGGTGGGTAAACGTGGGGCGATGCTTTGTTCTGTAGTGTTTGGCTGGAATCGGGTGGTTATCGCCTGAAAGTTTTCTGTCTTGTTAGGCTACCCCCTCCAAGGACCTTTGGTTAGAGAGAACAGGCTCTTTTATTTTTATTTTTGCCTGTTCCTGTTCATGGTTTTGGGTTGTCAACTCTTCAGCTCCAAGTCTGGAATATATGAAGCAAAAAGAAAACCCAGGGACCTCATTACCATGTACTTCAGGTTCCAGGCTCCCTTGCCAGTGGTCTGACTTCTCTCTGCTCTTTACAATTTCCTTATGTTTGTCTTCTGTATCATGTTTGGGGTTTTGAACTGTGCGTAGCAGGAAGAATAGGGAAAAATATGTCTGTTTCATTTCCCCGGAAGCAGAAGGCTGCACTCTGGCCAGTCCTGGAATATTAAAGCCCCTTTTTTGCTGAGCTCAAGTTTCTCCCTGAGATCCCACATTTGTCTTTGAGGAGCAGAGTCACTCCCTCAGAGCTAGAATTCCAGTGCTCTCAGAACAGGTTTGTCTGACTCTAAGAAAGTGTTTAAGGACTCTCAAGTGGAGGATATTTATTTAGTTCTGAATTAACAGTTGTGATCTGCCTCTTTTTTTTTCTTTTTCTTTGCCTTTTGTCCCACTGTTGTCTTTTAATTAAACAATTTCTTCACAGGATGTTCTTTAATAATTATGAATTATTGAAGATGTAAGCTTTCCTTTATCGAACCATGAGCTGTGTAATTGTATAGACTTTACGTTTTGCTCTGGGGAAATTTAAGAATTGCAAGAGAGAAGGTGCTTCATTAATTGGTTGAGCAAGATTGTGCCTTTAATGGACACAAAGCTACGGAAGCGTTTGTGGGGCTGGAACAGTCCGCAGTTGTTGGTGAGGACAGAGGCGGCCAGTGTCGGGGACTCTGCAGGCAGTTTGTTCCTCCTGCACTGACTGCAGGACGTGCCCTGCATGCGCGGATGGAAGGCCCGGGAGTGGGAGGACTACCCTCCGCAGGGGCCGGAACGGGAGCTGGTGACTGCAAGTCATGCTGAGCAGACCCTTGAGAACTTGGGCTGCCTTTTCAGGGTGGGGTGTCAGCAGTCCAGGGGGTGCTGGCGGACAGGTGTGAGTGGAGAAATGAGGCTGTCTCCCTTGTGCTGTCGGGGCTGGGCAGTCATCGCCATGTCGCTAGGAGGCCATCTGAATGGGGAGGCGGGAGAAGGGTGAATCCTGAGCTCACCTGCTGTTAATTAACAAATTAGTCAGTTGTGTTTCTGGGACACCTAGTAAGTAGCCAATGATGGAAACAGAGAAAGAGCCTGCTCTCTTGTCAGGAGTATGTAGTCTGGAGGGGGAGGCAGGAAATACACACACACACACACACACACACACGCACACACACGTGCACTTAGGTCTACCTGTAGATTCACAGCCACAAAGAGTCCCAACAACACATCACACAGTGCACAAACACTCCCAGACATGCACACAAGACTTCACCCACCCAGAAACACACACTGTTCTCCCGTACAGAGTTGACACAGCAGGCAGGATGGAGAGGCTCCGACGGGAATTGTGTAGAGCCATTGAAGGGACGTCGGAAGCTGTGTTGGTTCCAGGCTCCATGCTGTTCCTATAAGTACATTCATTTTATAACCCTAAACTATCACTAATCTAGTCTCTGTAGTCTTGGGTGCACTCACATCTCTTGTCATCCCCATGTAGAAAAGCAGAGGAACCGGAAAAATAATAGCTCACGTATTATAGCTCTTCACTTTGTAGTTGGTTCAGGAAACTGTTACGGAAGCTCAGTTGAAGGCCCTGTAAAATGAGCTGGGCACAAACGTGTGGAAGAGATGAGGACTCTGTCTTCCTATAGCTGCTGAACCTGTGGGGTGGAGCCATGCAGGCTCAGGGCGCTGGCTAGCACACCTGCGCTGTGCACGCCCACACATACACGCACACTCTGTTTCCTTTGCTCTTATGACCCCTGTGGACTCTGCGGGACCCTCAGACAGACTTTGAATCCCAGGCTTGCCACTGCCTAGCTGTGTGACTGGCAGTCATTCTCCTGGGGCTCACTTTCCCGTCTGTAAAGTGGGGATAGTAATTCCTATCTCAGAGCAATTTCCTGATAGATCCAGTGCGACTACAGGTGCAGAAGTGCTTGGCAGATAATATTCATTGGTTTGGTTAGTCCAAGTGTTTCTGACTCCTGTGTGCCCAGTGCTGATTGGGTGCTAGGCCAGACACGGCAGGTAAGACCCAGCCCTCATGGAACTACATGGTAGTAGGAGGGAGACGGCAAATTAGGAAGCGAATAAACAGACAACGTAAGTTGGGTAGATGACTGTTGGAGAGCGGCGAGCACTGCAGAGGGAAGGTGCAGGGGATGTGTGAGAGAGTAGCAGGGTGGTCAGGGAGCGCCTCTTTGGGCGGAGGCCTGAAGGGTGAGCATGAGCCAGCCCTGGGAGTGGTGAGCAGCACTTCTGGTGGAGGGGGACAGCAAGTGTGAAGGCTGGTAGGCTCTGAAGGGCTTGGCACACTGAGGAACAGAGAAGCCCAGTGGGGTTGGGGTGTGGAGAGCTGGAGAGTCGGGGTGTGGTGCCCAACGCAGATGGTTCTGGTGGTGGTGGGGTGACCCTGGGCTCTGCTGGCAGGACATGATGCGGTGCCGTGAGCGTCAGGACCTGTCCAGTTCCCCAGCCTGTGCCTGGCCTAGTGCCACAAATATGTCATCAGCAAGATGTATGGGGCTGACATCTTCTCTCTTCCTACAAGCCTTGTGCACCTGTGGGGCCCATAAGGACATGGAGACTTCCAGGTGGAAGTGACAGCATCCAGCTGCCCTCCTGCCCTCCTGGGTGGCCAGGCAATGAAGGAATCATGAGAGGTTCCTTATAGCTCTCCATTTGTTCTGTGGGAGGATTCATCTCTATTGGCTTTGTCTCTGGGAGTGGGCAGGGGGTGCCTTCAACTCCTGGGGAGCGTAGCTCTTGTGGGTGGCAGTGGGGCGGGGCATATTCTCACACTGGCCCAGCCATCGTCCCCTGACCTTGACCTGATTTTACTGGTGGTTCCAGTGTTTTCTCATACTTGCCTGCATCTGCTGGTCCCATTGTAATGTCTTATCCTCTTGTCCTTGTGTGTCACCCGTGCCACACTGTCCTTGGGGCTGGTGTGACAGGCCTTATGGAATGGCCAGAGCAAAGCAGAACCTCTGTGGGCCGGTGGGTGTGGGTGTGTGCTGAAAGCCCAGGAAGTCAAACCAAGGACTCAGAAGGCTGTTGACAGTCCGCGTTACCACCCGCTGTCCCGGAAGGGTGTTCCTGCTCACTCCAAGGGCAGTTTTCTACCCTCCCAACTCTGATTTCCTCAGAAGCAGCCGAGAGAGGCTTAACACAGTGCTTTGTGCAGAAACACTGTCCCCTGGATGGAGACTCCTCTTCATCTTTCTTTCTTTATTTTTGAAATTGGGGTAATATACGCATAATCTAAAATTTACATTTTAACCATTTTAAGTGTGTAGTTCAGCGGCATTAAGCACATTCACACTTTGCTGTGCAGCCGCCATCACCGCCAATTTCCAGAACGCTTTCCTTACCTCCAGCTGTAGCCGTGTTTCCATCGAACAGCTTCCCGTTGCCCACTTCCTTATTTCCTGGCAGCCGCCGCTCCACTTTCTCTTTGAATCTGACTACTCTAGGTACCTCCTATCAGTGGAATCATGCAGTATTTGCTTTTTCTTTTTTTCCCTTTTTAAAAAGGATTTTATTTGTTTGCTTTTAGAGAGGGGGAGGGAGGGAGAAAGAGAGGGAGGGAAACATCAGTGTGCAGTTGCCTCTTGTGCACCCCCTACTGGGAACCTGGCCTGCAACCCAGGCATGTGCCCTGACTGGGAATCGAACCAGTGACCGCTTGGTTTGCAGGCTGGCGCTCAGTCCACTGAGCCACACCAGCCAGGGCTGCTTTTTCTTTTTTGTGATTGCCTTTTTTTACTTAGCATTATGTCCTTAAGGTTCATCCACGTTGTAGCATGTGTTAGATTTTCCTCATTTTTAAAGCTGAATACTACTCCTTTGTATGTGTGTACCACATTTTGTGTAGCCCTTCATTATTGATGGAAATATGGTTACTTCTACCTTTTGGCTATTGTGAGTAATGCTGCTATAAACATATTTCCTCTTAAATAGTACCCAGATATGGAAGTGCTGGATCACGTGATAATTTCATTTTTAATTTTTTGAGGGACTGCTGTACTGTTTTTCTTAGTGACTACACACTTTTGCATTCCTACTTATAATGCATAAGGATTCCAATTTATACACATCTTCACAAACACTTCCCTGTTTTTTTCTTTTTCTTCTTTAAATTGACTTGAGGGGGCAGGGAGAGAGAGAGAGAGACAGAGAGAAACATCGACTTGTTGTTCCACTCATTTGTGCATTCCCTGGTGCTTCTTGTATGTTCCCTGACCAAGGATCAAACCCGTATCCTTGGCATGTCGGGACCATGCTCTAAGTGACTGAGCTACCCAGCCAGGGCTGTTTTCTTTTTTTCTTTTAAAATTGATAGTAGCCAACCTTATGAGTGTGAGGCCTCTTCATTTTTTAAGACAAAGGTCAGCCACCACCTTTTCTGGAAAGTCTTCCCTGGTGCTTCCCGCCTGGCCAGGCACCTGGCCTCTGTGCTCTCTCAGGCCCCTTGCTTCCCGCGATTACATTTGGTTGTGTGCGGCTTCTCCCTGGCCTGTGGGCATGTAGAGGGAACATGCTGTGAATATGCAGTGCTTGTCCCCCTGTTCATGCTGGGGTCTGACCCACAGGGGGCGCTCAGGACATCTTTGTGGAATGAATGCATAACACTCAGATTCAGGCTTATCTTCAGGGACTGCAGACTCCGAAGAAGAGCCTGGTCCCCCACCCTGCGGCTGCTGGCCCGAGGGCATCAGAAGAGCCTTTTGTGGGCGCTGACACAACCCTAGAAAGCAGCCGAATGCTGCCACAGGATCTCACAGCTGAAAATACTGAAACACAACTTAGTGAGTTGGAGTTTGGCCTGCTCAGGAGTGGGGTATTCGGGCAGACAGCCGCACAGGGGTTGTGTGCTGAGTGGAGGTCTTTGGCGGTGTTGGCCAAGATGACCCGATTCCCGAAGCTGATGGTGGCAGGTTTACCATTCTTCTTTCCAGTGATGAAGATAATAACATAACTTATATTCTTTGTGATTTAGTGGCAGCCCCTTTATTTCTCAGAATAGCTAAGAGACCTGGATCTGAAGGTTAGAAGGCCTTTTACTATGAGTTGCAGCTGTCCTCATCCCCTGGGGAATGTTGGCTTCTGAAACGAGATTAAGGAGCAGACTTCTTCGCAGGAATTGTCCCCTGGCATCGTGGAAGGGGATTCACTGGCCATAATTGAGTGCCTACTGCGTGTCAGCACTGTGCAGACTCTCAATACACTTGCCCTCACTGTGGCCTCCCACAGCACCTGAGGGAGAGAGTGCCACACGGGGCTTACAGCACGGAGCCCCTGGAGCTGGCAGGTCAGGGCTGAGCCCCAGTGAAGCCCTGGGTGCCCTTCTCAGAGTCGGTAGCACCCAGCAAGTGATGCTTTAGAAAGGGCTGTGCATGAGATTATGCTGTTCAAGGGAAGAAGAAAATGCTGCTTTAAATTCCAAGTTTAGCTGGAAGTTGGGCCGGGTGGCATGTCATCCACTTATATTCACTCATTTCCCCCGGTCGTTCTCAGACTTTCTAGAGCCCCCAGGATGTGTCCAGCTTTACATCGGCTGTGGTGATAAGATGAATAATGTGATGTCTTCCGTCCTCCAGAAGCTCCTGGTGTAGCGGAGCAGAAAGGCAGGCGAGCCCTCCCGTTGCACCATCATAAACACTGGAATAGAAACGGGAGCCAAGGACTGCAGGAGCACAGATTGCTTCCGTGAGCCTGGGCCTGCAGAGGAGGGAACACAGGGTCTGGCAGGATGGAAGTAAAGAAAGAGGGCAGGTCAATGTGTGCAAGGGCACCGTGGCGTGCTTCGCTGTGGGAACCCTGCATGGCAGGAGCAGAGGGTGTGGGGAGGGTGGGGAGGTGAGGCTGGAGAGCCAGGCTGGGCCAGAGCCAGGGCCAGGCCAGAGTGGCTGATGGTTTCCTTGTGTGTTGTGTGAAGGAGCCTGGTATTCATCCTGTAGGCAACTGGGCCCCAGCAGAGACTGCAAAGGGGGGAAGTGACCCTCTTAGCTCAGTTTTCTTTGAAGCTCCCTCTGGCACTAATGTTGAGGATGGACTGCAGTCTGGGGGCCAGTGAGAGGCTATTACCAGGGGTCCAGGTGAGACATGATGAGGATGGAGCAAGGAGATTATTTGAAGAAGCTTGCTTGCCTAGTACAGCCTGGTCCTGGTTAAATCCACTTCCTTTGCACTCAGCGCCTGCAGCGGCACCTGGGCAGTCAGATGTAGTTGAAGAAAAGCCCACAACCAGGCTGTGGCTGGTCTCTCTGTGGCCTGGCTGCCCACCTCAGGTAGGCCCTTGGTGCCGCCTGGGGATCCTACGACCTTCCTTAGGCCATTCATTCTTCCACTCTCGTAGATGAATATTTCACATGTTTGCTCTCCTTATTTCTCCAAAATGTCCTTATTCTTTGATGTTTTTTTTTTCTTTTTAAAAAATTAATAGACTTCTTTTGAGCAGTTTTATGTTCACAGAAAAATTAAACAGAAAGTATAGAGTTCCATATACCCCCTCACTCTCCTTCCTAACTTCCCCTATTAATATCTTACATTAGTGCAGTATGTATGTTACAAATGATCAACCAGTACTGATAGTTCGCTCTTGGTAGTGTAGTTCTGTGGGGTTGAACAAATGTGTAATGACATCTGTATCCTATTCTAGTGTTATATAGGATAGTTTCACTGCCCTAAACATCCTCTGTGTTCACCTAGTACCCATGAGCTTTGTCCTCTGTCCTCCTGCTGTGTGACCCCTGCAGGCCCTCAGAAAGGAAGCCCTCTCCTTGGACGTGGGGATCCACTTCCGAGGAGTTGACAGACTGTCATCTACTCAAGGCCAGAACTCTTGCATTGTTAACGTCTCCTTTTCAAATGGATCGCGTAACATGCTGTAATTTTCCCCATCTTTGCATAACCCTCTGTCCATCCCACATTCACCTCCTCTTTAAGCAAAAACTCTTCAAAAGAGTTATTTGTACTTGGTATTTGCACTTCATCTCTTCCCATTCTCTCAGGGAGCCGCTCTGTAGCAGGTACTGTTAGTGACTGGTCCACACCCCTCAAACCTTCCCATTTCAGTGGGCTCTGCCTATACCTGCTTTTCTGTGCCCAGGGTTTCTTTCTGGAAGCTCTAAGGCCATGCTCTGCTTCCACTCCTAGCAGGCAAGAAGTACCAGAGAACTAGCACACCTGGGAGAGCCCTCAACTGAAGACAGATGGGAGCCGGTGTAGAGACACCTTGTCCCCTGTCCCATGGGTGGCATAACCCTGAGGCCCACACTGTTTTTCAGGGGTTCCCTGCAGAACGAAGCTCCAGTCTCTATGTGGAAGCTTATCAACAACTCCACTATGGGCTGCCTGCCCTCCCCTACATCACTTCCTACTCCCCACTGATTTTCTCTGTGCCTCCCAGATGAACCTGTGGCACTTGAATCTTTGTCTCAGAGTTTGCTTCTGGGGATCCAAACTCAGACACTTGGGCCCAGACCCTGGTCACTCCCTGGGCATCATCTTACTCTGTCTCTTGACAGTTTCACTTCCTCACGTGAGCTGTGGGACATGCTCCCTGTGGGTCTACTTTACTGGCTGGTCCTTTCACAAACTTTTGCTAGCTGCCAGGGCTCAGCACCCACTGCCATGGAGGTCAGCTAACATATACAGACAGGAAATTGCATGTGCTTCAAACAGAGCAGATGTTAGTTTTCTTTGGCTTATAGGTTGAGGGGAAAGGTGACGAGGGCCCAGTATATGCCAGGCACTTTGCATTATTAACTCATTTGTTCCTGGTGACTAGTCTATAAATAAAGGTGCTATTTATCACTGTGTACAGAGTTGGGAACAGAGGCTCAGACAGGTGGAACGGCTTGGTCAAGGGATTCAAACCCTGACGTGTCCCACTCTTTCACCTTGACAGAGGGAGCTGCCTCTGAGATAGCTGGGCTTGAAGGGGACCCTGATTTCTTTTTGTCTTCTTTCTCCCTCATTTCCTGCTCTGATGGATGCCCTCTTCCCTCCAGCCCAGTACCCTGAGTCCTTGAATTGGCTGAGCCACGGAATAAGCCCAAGAGGGGGGAAAGGATGAAATTATCAGTGACGTGGAGCACCAGCCACTCGCACTCGCCTGCCTGTAACGTTCAGCCTCCAATGGGGAGAATGAGGCTGACTTCAGAATCCCTTTTGGAACTATGTTTAAAGGATGAGGAGCCCCCATCCAGGCCATGGGCTGGAACAGGGCTGAGTCATTCAGCAGGCCACTCCAGGTGGTCCCTGTGATTTGGCCCAAGCCGAGCCACCGAGGCTAATAATGGGGCTTCCTGGAAGGGATGCGCCACATCCCCCCTGGTGCCTGTCTGACACCTGTGCTGCAGCCCTGTGGCCACACCCTCACCTAGCTGTGGAGTTGAAGATCAAGCCCCATGCATTTGGAGATAGCTTGTGTGTGCTCAGACCAAGGGCTGCTCAGGGTGGTGGGCCTGGCACTGCCAGGTCTCTCCTTAATCTGTGTCCTGCAGGCTTTGAGCATTAAGGCCACTGTGCTGGCTGTGGGACTAGATGTTGGCCCCTTGGGCAGCTTCAGAGGCACCTTCCAGGTGAGCTTAGGAATGAAGTTCTCTGAGCTTGCCTTGTCAGCCATGACTGTTGAGCCACATCCCTGTCACTTGATGTCCATGTAGATGTGTGTGGGGTCTGAGGCCAAGATTCCTTCCCATCCATGATTTGTCTGCCTTCCATACGTTTGTTCCCCAGCCTCCCTTCCTGATATCCACCTGTCTCAATATATGTCCTCAGAAGGCCACAGAGAGCTCCCAATCTGCAGGTGGAGACAGCTCAGCCATTGTTCACATCAAGATGAGGACAGACTCCTCTTTTCTCCTTTTACATACATGAATCTCTGATCACACTATGCATGCTTTAATGGGGGTTTGTGCAGCTGGAGACATAGAAAGTAGAGCACATGATTCTGTCTGCAGGGAGCAGAGAGCAGGGAATGCTTCATGGAGCGGGAGGCCCGTCTAGTCCCAGCTCACGAGGTCCAGATGGGACAGAGTGAAAAGGGGGAAGGGCACTCCAGGTGGGAGAAATAGGTGTGCAAAGGCATGATGGCTGGAGACTGCAGGAGGTGTTCAGACAGTGAGGTGTGGTTTGGAATTATTGGATCAGAAGACTTCGCGTGGAAGAGTTGGTGGTGACCAGAACGGGAAGGGGCTTTGGAGACTGTGGTGAGGAGCTGAGGCTTGTTCTGTGGTAATTGGAGGTAGGAAGAAGGTGTCCATGAATGGGACGTTGTGGAGGGAATGCTGAAGTCTGCATTGTTGGTCAGTTTTGGAGGAAGAATCGGAGGGGGCTGGGCTAGAGGCCAGGAGGGCAGTGAGGACATTGGTACAGGTCCATGGGGTGAATGCTAGTGGGACCCTTTTCCTGTGCTGTGCTGGCCACTATTCTGATGAGCCTGAGATCTGGACGACCCACTCGGTGTAGCCCTTTAGGCCTTTCCAGCAGGAACTCACACTTTCATTCCCTAGGGATGATGATTAGTTTTGTGTCATCCTGGCTGGACCATGGTACTCAGATGTGTGGGCAAACATTGTTCTGGATATTTCAATGGGGGTGATTTTGGATGACATAAACATTTAAACAGGTTGGGAGATACAATTCAACATAACAGGCTGCAACCACTGTCGCTGACTCAAAAAGGCAGGGTGGGGTGGTGGTGTGTGAGGAGCCTTTTGTGAGGACCGTGGCGGGTGAGCTGAGCCAGGGCCCGGCCCCTCTGCACCTCTCACTGTGGGATGTTGTGCTCAGATAGAAGCTTATTCTTTTTGTACTTCCTTTCTGCATGTACAGTAATACTCATTTATCCATTCAGTTACTCATTCCTACTCGTTCACACATTCACAGACTTTGTCCATTCATTCATTCACTCAACAGCCACAATGACATTTGGTCATTTACTCCTTCCCTCTAGCATTCACATATCAACACTTGTTCCATCATTCATTCATTCATTCATTCACTCATTCATTCCCCCATAAAAGGCAGTGGAGCCTTGTCCTGCTCCATCACTGTACCAGGAGCTGAGGTCAGGTTTTAAAAACACCCACTGGTACCCTTCCCACAAGGCACTCCCCAGGACTCTGAAGGTGAGGAAAGGATTTTTTTCTCCACTGTCTTTTGACAGTTCAACTGTTGAGCTGTCTCCATGTCTTCAAATGGTGTGGCCTCCCAAGACTGAAGGAAAACAATGGTGTGCCTATGAGTGGATCTACACTGTACACTTGGTTTCTTGACCACTTCCACTTGGAAGAGGGGGAATGACCCACAACTGGCGACAGGGGCGCTATGTCCGGCATTCCCACCATACATCCCTGGGCTGCACTGGCTCAAAACCACTTCCTGCCTGCCGTTGCCCCCGCTGTCCACACCTCTCTGTCTGGGTGCTGGTCAGCCGTGCAGGGCATGTGTGTTCCTTCCTGTGCTCCTGCACCTGGCTTTGTGTTGGTTCTGAGTCTTGCTCTGAGGATTCAGGCCCAGTGAGGTCGTGATATTGGTTCCTGGTGCTTAGCTCAGCCTCAAGGTGACGTTTGAATGGTGTTCACATTGTGACCTGGAGTTTGCTGGAGGCCTGGGAGTATTTCCAGTTACCCCTGGAGGAGAGATTTACACTTAAACTGCCCCCCCTGCAGGAGAGGGCACCCAGCTTCCTTTTCCTTCTGGACCATTTCAGCAGGAGGCAAGGAAACAGTATTATTGAAAACTCTGTTTCTGGGTGGCACAACCATATCGCCAGGCAATCCACCACGGCTCTGTTGTGGGGCGGACAGTGGGAACCAGGGATGTTCCATGAAGAAGGCAGTGGCTCCTGTCTGATCAGCAGCCCGTCTCCCAGGGTACGGAGGCTGTCCTCAGCCAGCTTGTGGGCGAGGGAGGTAAACACTGGGTTTTCTGCCACACAGACCTGAGTGAATCAGTCCCACCCTAGGGTCACTCAGATGGGCGGAAGGGCTGCACTATGAATACACGTGTTAGTCTGCTCAGATGGTTATGGAGTCTGTTTTACTAGTCATTTTATTCAGAATTCATTTTGCTTATTGAAATAGCTGGGGCTGTTCATGTGCCCTCCTAAATCCCTTCAACAAGCAAGGATATTTCCATTGCTAGTAAGTTACCTCCAGGAAACATGAACGAAGCTGTTGCTCTCTATCAGTTCCTTATTTTTAAGACTCACAAAGCCACATCTGGATGATAAGAAAAACCCTATCAATTGTCTCGTTGTTTCCACATACTGTGGTTTTGGCATGGGGTAGATAATAGAATGGAATCTGAAATAATTCGTCTGACCCGTGTGCTTGTGGACGCAGTGCGTGCTGTGCAGGAGTGTGCACCTTTGGCAGGCTGCGGTAACGTGGGCGAACTGAGGACAAGTGGCCACTTGTTTTCCTGCATGTCCTTGGTGTAGACTGGGGCCTGTGGCCATCCCAGAGTTTGGGGTAGATTGGTGAAAACACGCTGCAGAGGCGAGAAGCCAGTGTGCTGATAGGATCCGAGCCGCTTTGTTTCTGGTGAGACTCCTGATGCAGGCGTGTTGTTGGGTGTTGTTCCTTGACTCAGCTTCAGAACTTACGTTTGCCCTCCTAAAGGATATATTTGGTCTTGTTTCTGATATCTTACATTTCTTGCTGTTTCTTCTGGTTTTGGTTTTTGATATGTGATTTGGGGTTTCCATAGGATTATTTTCCCTAGTATTTTGGAATGAATATATCTTATTTTACTTTTATAGTATTGTTTTTAATTTCCTGTACTGTTTTTAAAAACATATCTGTATTTCCTGAAACATATCTGTATTTCTTTACGAGAGAGAGAGAGAGAGAGAGAGAGAGAGGGAAAATTGATTCTTCTGGATACAATGAGGAAATGCCTGTTACTGTCTGAGGGAGAAGGCAACGATTAGCTTAAAAGATGGCCAGGCGGTGCTTGCCCACCAGTCTTCTTTCGGCACTGTAGATAGAACAAATTGCAAAAGTCTCTCCTGGCACCTGGCCCTCAGTTAGCCATAAATCTTAATTTACCATTTCATCTTGGGGTGAGTCTTCATAGATTTTTCTGGAAAGAAGTTGGCTGAGGTATGGTTTGTTGCCAGATACTGTCTTAAACTTGAAAATGTAAAAGATGAAACTTACCTTGTTAATCCCCTGCCTAAAAATCCTTCTGTGGTTCTCTACTGCCCAGAATCAAGTCCTGTTCCTCCAGCCCCTGTGGGGTCCCCAAGCAGCTGCCAGCCCTTCCTCATTACCCTCCCCCATTGCCTCCTAGCCTTCCCTTCTCTGCCAGCAACACCAAATGACCCCTGTCCAATCCTCACACTCTCCTTTCCTGGCCTCTGCAGGTCCCTCCGGCTTCTGCTCCCTCTTTGCCTTACTATTCCTGCACATTCTCCAACACTCATCCAGGGTGACGCCAGGAAGTCAGCCCAGCACCTGTCCCAGTGGCTGGGAAGGCTGTCCCAGTGGCTGGGAAGGCTGCCCCAGTGGCAGGCTGGGCTCCTCTTTTACTGGCTACCCTCTTACATTAGCATTACCGCTCATGCAGCGGTGTCCTGGTCTCTCTCAGCAGACCATAAACTCCTTGGGAGTTCGTGCCCCACATCCCACCACCTGGCTCAGCACACACGTAGCACAGAGCCCAGCACGTGTAAGGTGCTCAGAAAGTGTTTGTCATAACCTGTAAAAAGACAGATCTCAGTCGCTGGTTTGTCAAAAAGAAGGGGTGTGAATTTAGTGGAATGAGGGTAGAATTAGAGTAAGGAAGTGGCTCAGACTTGAAGACAGGTGTTGCTTTTAGAGGTCGTTGTCTGGGCTGCCCTTTGCTGAGCCCCCGGCACGCTGTCACACTATACTTAAGAGAGTGTTGTGAACCCCGTTTTATGCACGAGGGACCTGAGACTCCGAGAAGTTAAGTCG
Source organism: Macrotus californicus (assembly GCA_007922815.1). Classification (NCBI taxonomy): domain Eukaryota; kingdom Metazoa; phylum Chordata; class Mammalia; order Chiroptera; family Phyllostomidae; genus Macrotus; species Macrotus californicus. The sequence continues at coordinate 95,702 of VMDR010001048.1, forward strand.
CTGAGTTTGCTGACAGAGCCCGCACTTAAGTCCACGCGCCCCCAGCTGCTGCACTTGAACTCTGCATTCACGCCAGGTGCACATTCTGAGCAGCACCGGGACAATGGGTCCCTCTGCTCCCGCACAGAGGAGCTTGCCCAGAGCAGGCTGGGAAAGGCCAGCGGGGTCTGTGTGTGCCTGCTGGGGAGACACTCCATCTGAGTTTATGCCGAAGCAGTTCTTTTTGTAGGAATGTTAAAGTCAGGCCAAGTGATTAAAAATGTTTACACAAGTTAGTCCTTAAGGTGGGTAAGCGGAGGGCCCCAGGCTGCAGCCCCAGTGGCTGCAGGTGAAAAGGGGCGGGGCGTGCAGGGGCTCTCAGCCCGTTCCAGACACGTCCTTCTTTGTTGGGGCCCCTCCATTAGTCCCAGAGCTCTTCCAGGGAAAGAACGAAATCTGATCCATCCTGTTAATCTCTGCGTTAGCAGTGCCTAGGTCAGAGCCTGGTGCACTCAGATGTCTGATGAGAGACCGTTTAGTACGCAAACTAGTGGCCTCGTGCCACCAGCTGCTTTCTCTCACTGCCGCTCAGGGGTCTGAGAGGCCAGCGAGTACTTCCCATTGCTCACTGTGGAGAAAAGGGAACTCGAGCACCTTCTGGGATTTCCTTCACCCTGTTCTAGTCCAGACACCAATGTGGGGGAGGGTTCCTGGGGAGGGGCTTTTGGGGGACTGTGGGAGCAGCTAGGACGATGTCAGAGAAAGGGTTCTGAAGCCTGTGCCCATCCCAGACTGGCCAGTCAGAGTTTGAAACAATTACGTTGATTTGAGCATAAGCCCCCAAGGGCTCCGCTGCGAGGAAATTGCCTCCGTGTGACAGATTTGGTTCTGGAAGGAGACTGCTGGGTAAAGGTGGGGCTGGCAAAGGGTGTGGACTGACTCTGCTCCTTGAGGGTTCGTGCTTTTGTTTCCACTGCTCCCTGGGGTGCTGGCAGCAACACTGCCAGCCCCCTGCTGTTCTCATCTACGCCTGGTGTCCAGTACTGCTCTGGACAGCCCAGCCAAGAGAGACTTGAACTTCCTCAAACTTTCTCGAACCCTGAGGGGAAATAATAAGGAGGCAAGAATGGGGTGTAGGAAGCGCAGGTAAAAATGCTGGTGTTCCTTATGTTGGGGTTGCCCTTCCATATTCTTCTGAGAGATGGTCTCGTGCCCCAACGCCGAGGGCTGAACTGACCACAGTGGCCCCTCACCCAGGCCCCCTACTTTCCTCCCACAAGCTCGTGCCCATGGCAGGCATCGTAGCAGGACCCACAGTGACCCAGGAGTTTCTTCCAGGGCATCGCTGTCTCTCCATGGTCACGAGTAGGTGGCTTCACTCCCTTCACACACCCACCATCCACTTGGGGCTTGCCACGTTTGTTTTCTGCACAGGAGCAAATGATGCCTTCACCAGACCTCAGCTCAGGCACAGAGGAGTGCTCTGGTCAACAGGAAGGAAGGGCTGCTGGACGAGCTTACCTTGCGACTTCCCGGCATTTTCCCACTGAAAATGAAATTCGGCATGGTCTCACCGATGGAGCTTCTCGGCTGTTCGGGATGTCTGTCAGGGAGTGAAGTACTCTCAGGGGCTTGGCTGTGTGGTGTGGAGTAACCCCCAACTCTGATAGTGGGGGCTTGCTTAGAATTCTGCTCACACCTGGGGAGGGCGCACCAGCAGCCGGCAGCCATCCCCAAGTCTGCAGTGCCAAGCATGGCTGCACACCTGGCCTGGGTGAGCGGGGCCCGCTCCTGTCTGCAGCTCTCATTAGGGATCCCAAGTACATAAACATACCCATGCTCCAGTCTTGTGCCTCTCCCAGTCCTCCGCTTCCCAATCTTTCCCTGCTGTCTGCTCACACTTCACCATCCTGCGATTCCCCAGAAAATTGTCAGGTCAAATCTAGTCAGAGGCAGAGGGGCTGCAGACCAGATTGGAGTTTTGCACTGTGGCTACGAGAGCCAGGACTTGTCGTACCTGTGGGAGGGGGTGTGGACCCAGAAAAGTGATACTGTGAGAAGGGACCTTCCCACAACTCATGACCTCATGCTCACAGCATGCTGCCTGTCAGCTCTGGGATCACCCACTGGGACAGGAATGAACATCCATGGAGGAGTAGACTAGGGTTAGGCTACCTGTCTTCTTCAGAATGATGGTACCCTTGGGCAACACCACCTAAGCAGGCTGCCTCTGCTGAGAGGTTCGTCACGGAGCGTGTTCTAATTACGCTGGAGTGTGGGGCTAGCAGGAGCCTCCTTTACTTTTTACCTTTATGGAAACTGTTACTTCCCGTAGGCAGGAGCCAAAAGTGGGAACGTGTGCCTCAATCTATCGACCAGTGAAATATGCCTCCTAAATTAGAATGTGGGACGTGCTTTACAATGGGGAACCAGGGAGGTGGCCAGTGATTAGGTCCTTGCCACCAGTGTGTGTGGGCTCCACTGGGGGTGACGGGATGGATGCCCAGAATGGTGATTTGAGCGCCTCTGCTCAGTGTGGTGAGGTTTTCTTTCTTCCTGCTGGTCGGTCATCCTTGTGTGTGTATCTTTTCAGATCTGTATCTTTATTAGACTTCATTCTCTCTTCTTCTGACTTCACACAGCTCACGATAAACGTGGGGAAGCCACATGGTGTCATGGAAACAGACTTGCTTTGACTTAAGCATTCACTGGATCTGGGTCGAATCTCAGCTCTGTCATTTAGATACTGTGTGTCCTTGGCCGACTCACTTTCCCATTCAGAGCCTTGGCTTTCTTATCTGTGAATGGGAGCCTTATTCCATACTTCACAGGTTTACTAAGGAAAGTTAGTGAAACAGTGGATGGGAAGTGTCTTAACACAGTGTCTGATTCCTAACAGTGCTCAGAGGTCAGCACTTCTCAGCCCTCGCCTCTCCTGCTTGCGTCTGCTTCCCTGGACGCAGAGCCTGGTGTGGCACAGTGACTATCCCAGGGCAACTGTCAGGGGAGAGCATCCAGAGTGTGAAGGAAGCAGGACAGAGCAGAAGATGCTGGCCAAAGCTGGGGTTCCTGGAGTAGGAATTGTACCACAAATGTATCTCAGCTTGAGGGGCTGGGCTTTTGTGTCCCCTCACAGTCATTCATTGGCCACAGGCCACAGCAACAGCCCCCCCCCCCGCCCCCCTGCCGCACCTCCCAAGGGAGGAGGTAACCTCCCAGGCAGAGCCTGCAGCACACCAGCTGGTTCAGGGTCTGGGCAGGGAACCAGACCCAACTACGAAGTCCCCTTGCCAACTCCGAAACTTTTTATCCCAGGGGTATTTTTATCAGCTATACATGCCCATTTGTGAAAATTTTAACTATGTTTCTGAATACCTGATACTTAATAGGTTATTTGGGGCTTGAGGGGTGTGTATCAATTTCCCTGGCCTTTTAGGATGCAACGTGCTTACCCTTGGTGTTCAGCTCCAACTCCATGCCCTGGACCAGCCACAGGGCAAGCCTACCTGCCCCGCAGCTTTGAGGCGCTGGAGAGGGTTTCTGCTGCGGACTTGGGATCAGTTCCAAATCAAGAAGCTCCCAGCTTTAATTGGCCAATCCTCCAGCGTGTGCCGAAACAGCAGCTCTGTGCTGCTGGAGCAGCCTCTAATCAGCATTTGCTAAGGTTTATTAACACTTTATCAGTGCTTGGGACACTCGGTGTACACTCCCTCGGCAGTGCCAGGATCTCACTCCAGAAAATCTGGAAACATTAGATGCAGAGCCATCCTGCATGGCTCATTAGCGGTGCAAAGCGTGAGTAGTTTGGGGACCATCAGGGGGAAATCCGTCAGCTCCACGTGATGTTAAAGGAGGATGATTGATAGGTGAGGCAGCACCAGGGGCTCTCTGGGTAGGAGTGACAATGGCTCATGGGAAACCCCAGGTTCCGCTTACCTGCGGGATGCTTGTGCCCGGGGGCAGCCCTGATGGGGACTGGGCTACGGCTCAGGGTGTGTGTTGGCCACTGTGCAGCCATGCGGAAGTGCGTTTCCTCAAAGGCGAGGAGGGGGCCCTGTGGCAGGAAGGAGTCCTCGGCCTCCGCAGTTAAGGGAACTTGGGTTTGCTCTGCTCTGCCGCTGAGAAGCCGTGTGAACTTGATGTTCCTCTGACTCCTCATTTGGAAACTGGGGGTAAATCCTCCTCTTTCAGGGACAAGTGTGACCTTGTCTCACACACTGCCCATCGGAAAGTTCCAGACACATTTGGCTGCTCAGTGACACATTTTATTACTGTTCTTGGATTTTAATTCTCAGCTTGGGTTTGAGCTCATGGTAGTGGTGAGGGTTAGGGGAACGTGTGTTCCCTGTGGGCCTGTCTTTGGACAGGAGCCACCCAGAGAGGAGTGTTTCCGGGAAGGGCTGGGGGGCTGAGGGGGACAGTGAATAACTTTTCAGTCAACTTAGCCTCCTGCTGTGTGTGGGAAACTGCACCGTCTTAATATTGCTCTCCCCACTCTTTAAACCGTGTCTTAAGAAGGTTCTGTCAATTAGAAAATGCTTGTCAGCTAAGTGACTACTCTGGAAAACAACCTACGTGGCTTCTCTAGCACTTGAAGAATTTAAAATAACAGACGGGGATTAGCTTGCCGGGGAAGGCATTGTTAGGGAGAACTGTTACTCAGAACTGCCTCCTTGTCTCCGTGGTTTCATTAATAACACCTCTCATTCCAAAGCCTCTCGCACCTAGAAGGATCTGGAGTGATTAACAGATGCTGTGAACAGGAATCGCTTCATCTTCTGCTGAAACCCTGTAGCTTCTCCTGGAGTGGCAAGCATTTGATTCTTGACATCCTTGTCATGTCTGAGGAGGGCTCAGGCTGCTTGTGGTCATTCTTGCCTCAACGAATCAGGAGGACGTGAATAATCACCAAGTGAGTCGATTCAGCTCTGTAGAAGACCCTGGCCCCCACTAGGGGTCTGGCTCTGTGCCAGGTGTTACAGAGGGAGAGATCAGGATAGTCCCCACCCAAAGGAATCTCATCCCTAGGAAGATAGCTGGACAGGTAAACGGCTGGGGAGGGCATGGGACGCAAGGGTAGCCCATTCAGTCATGAGCTGATGCAGGACTGAACACTGCTGGGACCGAGGATGCGAGAATGGAGGTTAGGGGGAGGGAAGGCTGGTGTGAGAACACACAGGCAGTCCTGCTGCTTGGGTGAGATCCCATGGCGCTAGAGCAGAGACACTCAAATTTAGGCAGCCACAGTCAGAATCCTGTGGAAAGTTTGGTACAGTGCAGGTTGTCGGGCCCTGCCCCTGGAGTTTCTGGTTCAACAGGTCTAGGATGGGGCTGAGAATGTGCATTTCTAACAAGTTTCCAGGCACTGCTGCTGCTGCTGCTGCTGTAAGGCCAAGGGGCACACCGTGAGGTGCACTGCACTGGAGCATTAAAAGCAGGGGTTGCAATCTTAGCTGCCCACAGAGGCCGGCAAGGGAACTGGGTCGGGGCACTCGTGGGGTGTGTGGCCAACTGGGAAGCATGCACCCCGTGAAGAGAGAACAGCTGCTACCCAGCCACAGCCTGTGGAATGTGGGGTGAGTGTTACTAGATCTTGCATTTGGTCTGGAAAGACTGGGAGTCTCAATTTTATTTTCATAAGGTCCTTATTTTTACAATGCTTCATGGGTCTGAGAAAACACACCTGCAGACATCATGTGTCCAGTGAGTTCTTAGTTTGCGACCTTTCTTTTAAAGAATGAATAGGAATTTGTAAGTGGTCGGGAGAGGGGACTTCCCATGCAAAGGAAACCTTCTATGGTATAAGATACCCAGAAGTATAAAATACCTTGAGTGGGGAAGCACAAAGCCTTCTGATTGGCTGGAGCAGGAGTGGATGCCCTTGGAGGGGGAAGGGAGGTGTGGCGCTGGAGCAGAAGGAGAGAGGCAGGCAGGGAACAGCCCTCTGTAACCTGTGGAAAGTTTAGGTTTGATCTCTGACCCCAGCATTGCTGGCTTTGCCTGCTGGCCTCGGTTTTTCTGTCTTGGACAGAGGACAGTTTGGTTACCATTGCAAAGGCCCTCATAGTTGGAGGTACGCACCATGGACACGGAGTGCTGATGCCTCACACTTGCCCAGGTGACATGCTTCCCATCAAGACCAGTTTCCAGGAGGGGCCTTGGGTTGATGGTGATGCCTCTCCTTGGAGAGGGGCCCTTTGTTCCTGCCTTCTGAGGATGGGGGCCTGGGGTCCCTTCTTGTATTGTGATCCTGAGAAGGTGTTTAGGTCACACAGACCCAGGCTGGGGTCCCACATTCACCCCTTGCTGTGTGACTTTGTGCAAATTACTACAACCTTCTCAAACCTGGTTCCTCATCTGTAAAATGGAGGAAATCATTGGGAGCACTAATGAGATTATTATTATCAATTATTTTAATATAAAAGTCAGTAGATTATTTTTCTAAAATATGTGCTTTTTATAAATAATACCCACTACCTTAAAATAAACATTATTACTATTTCAATATTAACATTTTATATCTGTTATTCTAGACCTGGACTAACAAATTAATTCTTCCTGAAGGGGATGTGCAGTAAATATTGTAGGTTTGTAGCACACGTGGTCTCTGTCGCAACTACTAGTTCTATCCTTACAGCCTGAAAGTAGCCAGAGAAGATTCATAAGCGGATGGGTGTGGTTATGTTCTAATAAAACTTTATTCTGAAAACAGGCCTGCAGGTGATAGATTGCTGGTGCCTGCTACTCCCTCCCCTCTCTGAATGTGGATGCCCAGTGCCGTGCCAGCCAAGGGGCATGTGGCCACAGGAGAGAGCGCCCCAGGCCACAGGGAGGATGTGGGGCCCCTGCAGAGTGGTTGGCTGCTCGGCCCCTCCCCTCAGGCCTGGGGAAGGGGACACTTAGGAGTCCGTTGATCCCCTGATGACGGGGAAGGGGGAGCTCAGCTCACTTACCTTCCAACTCTAGTGGTGCAGCTGTCCAGCGGGCTGCTTTGCTGTGAGGGAGGAGCTACTGCTGGACAAGACACAGGTTCAAATGTCAGCCCATGGAGGGCCCCCAGAGTCTAAGTGGCGTGTCAGACGTGGGGCAATTCCCTGTGGCCCCCTGGCTCAGGGTGTTGAGCCCAGACTGGGAGCTGTGGTCTTGGGAGGGGTTCTGTTCACCCTGAGCTCTGCAGTGCTGTTGCCAAAACAGGGGTGGGCGGTGGGGGTGGGGTGGGGGGGAGGGGAGTGGAGGTGGGGGTGCCCGCTGAGGCCTGGGCCTTGCTGTGGTGGAGCATCTGACACTGTGGCTTCAGACACAGTTAGGAGACAAGACTTCGGAGTGGGGCCAGCAGGCTGCAGTCCTGGTTTGCCCTCCCGTGCCTGTGCCCTTGAGCCTGTCAGCCTCCCAGGCCTTTCTGGACCTGATCCTGGGGATGTGCTACTTTCAGATTTTGGGTATGCATGTCAGGTGCTTGGGCTGGCAGGGCTTCTTCTGTCTCATGGGTAGCATTGGACCAGCTTTCACTCTGCCTCCTGAGCTAGTTCCCATAAATGCTAGAATTCAGAGTGGCTTCCAACAGGAAGTACTTTTTGCATTTTCCTAGTGGGAACGTCCTCTTTTTAGGGGGGAGGGTCAAATTGAAATTAAACATATAAACTCTTAGAGATGGAGATAAGGGTCAGATGTCTATTTGTAGCACTGGATTTATTAACTTAGTTACACATCCATATTTAAACTCACATGTTATGTAAAATAATACGTTGATTTTAGAAATACTGCTTTCTTTCCCTCTCACATTTCCTGGAGCAGTTTTATTCCAAGTCTTCCCAGGCCTCCTCAGCTTCCCTCGCTGCCAGAGCTGTTGTGTGCAGCGACTAACCTAGTTTTCCAGGGGACAGAATCTCGCTTCTATCGTGGTTGTTTGAGATCCAGCACTTTGTGGATCTCTGTAAAATACTGTCACTGGAGATTTTATCCCAAGCCACTCCCATCATCTGTGTAACATTAGGAGAGAGGGTTGTTTTTTTTGTCTTTCCTACTGCAGGTTTATTCATGCTCTTCACAGTGTAGCTACTTATAGTCTTGCCCTTTATAGCAATTTGTACAGGCTTGTGTAGAACAACATCCTGGCTTGCAATTCCAAGGTCATACTCAGGAATAATTATTAAATAGGGGTCAAGTGTCTTTGCCTCTCTTTTTTAAATGATTTCATCAGGCAACCTCTTATAAGCATCCAAAACTAGCATTGGCTGAGGTCATTTCAAGCTAATGCCTTTTCCCCAAATGGTACTTTGCTGGTTAAAAGAAAGTAAACGAGAGAACCACCCTTTAATAGGAGGGAGTTTGTCAGGAGTTTAAATAAAAGTTCACTCTTTCTCTTTTTGAAGGACGATTTTGCAGATAATTATCCTGCTTTTCACTTGGTCATAAAGAGTAGCCATGGCTCGGCCACTGTTTGTTGAACTGAGTGAATGACTGAATCTAAGGGTTTTATTAATTCTTGAATTTCACTCAATGCCTGACATGTAGGAGGTGCTCAGAAGCCAATCCTTTCCCTACGTGCCCGAGTCCCGTGGCATCTTTCCTTCTCTCTGTTTAAGAGGTGACCAGCATAGAAACAGATAGAAGGGGGGCAGGGGCTGGGTGGACATGGGCAAAGGCGGGGAAAATGGGGACCTTGTAATAGTGTCAACAATAAAATTAAAGTTAAAAAATAGAGGTGACCAGCGAGTCACCTTTGCCTGCCCTCTCTCACATGTGGTGTTGTCAGGCACCCTAGAATCGGGGACGTTACCCTGCCCAGTGGGACTCAGGGCTTGAACAGGCCCTGCTTCCTCTGCCTGCCTTGTCTCAGACAACACCTGTCTTCATCATCTACCCTCCGCTTTGTCATGGCCCTCTCGTCACAGGGCTGTGCACATGCTGTCCCCGCTGCTGCACATGCTTTCCCTGGATCCCTCCTTCTCATTAACTCCTATATCCATCTCTGGTGTCCCTTCTTCAGGGAGTTGTCCCAGGTCTTTAGAGGAGGTCAGTTCCCCTTCTCCCCAGGACTGAGTACCTTTCCTTCTCAGGTTGTAATCGAACATGCATTTGGATGGTTGTTTGATTGGTACATGTGTCCTCTCCTGGATTGTAAGCTCCTTAAGAGCAGGGACCTCATCTGCCTTTACAGCTATGCTCCCCACGCTCATCATGGTGCCAGACACACAGCTGGTGCCTAAGACAACATTTGCTGGACATTTGGAGGAATGCAAGGTAGTTGCACATTAAGAAGTTTGATGGAGGAGGGGGCATGCTATTCAGACAATCCTGATGTGCTTCCTGGATCTTGAATGCCTTTGCGTTGGGCTCTGGCAGATATTGGGTTCTGTCATTGTACATACATATGACAGACTTAAGAAATAAATGCCTGTAGATGCCCAGAGCCTCCATCCATGGGTCATGGTGCCATTTCTTCCTTTGGAAGGAATGAGTTGGACTTTTCAGTGTAATAGCCAGTTTGGGGATCACATGGAGCCAAAGGAAAGGGCTGAGAGTTATCTAAAAAGATTCTTGTAATGGAGAAGCTGAAATTGAGTGCAAATGAGGAACCAGTAGTAGTGCAAACAGAGTTTGGACCTGATAGTTTCTGTATCAGCATGCCTAGAGTTTGGGGCTGGGAACAGCACAAATCAAGTAGAAAGCCAAGCAGAAATGGGTTGATTTCTTGCTTTCTCCTACCTGACTTTTCATGCACACAGGTGTTTCATCCAGCCTCTAGTTTCTCCCTCCCTCTCCCCTAGCCCTCTAGTCCAGGGGACTCATTTCTGCATCCTGGGGCTTCCCTTCCTCCCTCCCTTCCCTTCTCCCTTCTCCCCCCGCCCCCTTGTCCCTCTTTTTCTAATAATTCCTCCTGGTTTCATTCTCCAAATAAACTGACTTGTACTAAGCTTTTTGTACCAGGATCTGCTTATGGAGGTACCCAACCTAAGGCACCGTGAACCCTCCATTCCCCAGAGCAAAACTGTCAGAATTCTTGCAATTCATCCATTTATTCATTTAACAAGGATATGTTGAATGTGTACCATGTGCCTGGCACTGTGTTTGATATTGAACATGCCCTGGTTGGTGTGGCTCAGTGGATTGAGTGCTGGCCCGTGAACCAAAGGGTTTTTTGTAGATTTGATTCCCAGTCACGGCACATGCCTGGGATGCAGGCCAGGTCCCTGGTTGGGAGCATGCAAGAGGCAACCACACATTGATGTTTCTTTCCCTCTCTTTCTCCCTCCTTTCCTCTCTCTCTAAAAATAAATAAATAAAATCTTTAATAAATGGATATTGAGCATATAAGTATAAGCAAAAGCAAACATAATTCTTGCTCTCATGGGGTTTACTGACTCGTGAGAAAGGTGAAAATTGACTACAAAATTTACATCGACAGGAATATGACTTCAAGATGCAGTGAAGTGCAGGGAAAGAAAGGGATGTGGTTCTATGAGAGAGAAATCTGAGGAAGCTGACCCAACCTGGAGCGTCAGAAGAAACTTCCCTGAGAAGTGATCTTTGAGCTGAGACCTAAAGGCATGGGAAACATGTGCTGTGCCCGTGTGTGAGGGACGTGGCTTAAGGAACTGAACGAAAGCCAGGATGCCTGGAACCTAGCAAGAGATGGTGAGAGGGAACCCATGAGAAGGCCAATGGAGGGGCAAAGGCCAAACTTGCAGGATCTTGCATCGAGGACGATAATCTTCATTGGCAAAAACCAAACAAGCCATGGCTTGGTTTTAAACAGCACAGTGGCAATAATAGGGTGGGGATCCAAGCCATTCTGATGGCCATTGAAGGAGAAGGTGAGACCACGTGCTGGTGAGCCTGGCATGTCCAGGAGACCGATATTTGGGTAGCACAGGGGACAAAGTCCTCATCTACCTCATTCCTAACTTGAATCCTAGCCATCTCCTGGGCAACCTCTAGGGAAGGGATCACAGGAGAGATCTTCCTGGAGTCACAGCTCAAAGATCATGTCTTCTGAAAAGTTCTCTTCAAGGCCGTTCCTGCTCTTCTCCCCCTCCAGACCAGAGTTGGGTGCCTTTTGTGCGCTCCCATCACTGTATAAACCTCTATAGGACTCTTCTCACTCCTTGGCTGGGGTTCTTCAAGGACCACATCCACGTCTCATTCATCAGAGTGTTCCTCGAGCCCCAGAGACAGTGACTCTTTGCCTGTGTCCTGAGTGCACTTCATCTTCTCTGAGTTCCACTGCAGCCTGAAGGCATTGCTCCAGTTCTGAGGGAAGCACATGTTGTCCTCTGATGCTTCATGACGTCTGAGATGAAACTATCTTTGCACAGCAGATGGCCCCCAAGTCCCAGGGGCTCCTGACTGCTGTGTGGTTTGCAAGCTCTTGGAAGTAGTTGCCAGGCCACCCCATATGCACGGCAAGAGTCAAACTGCCCTCAGAAGCTACTGCCTGCACTACAAGGCCCACCGTGTGGCCTTGGAGAAGCTGGAAGGGGCTCTGCCTCCTACATGGGCACAGAACCCTGCTGTCTTTATGATGCTGATGCTTTATGAAGCAGCCTCATTTCCTTGGATGTCCACTGGGGACCCAGGCCCCACCGTTACTCATGCTGTGTTGAATGTGTGGCTCAGCAAGCTCATTTGTGGACATGGGTTTGGAGGAAGTGGGGTAGGAATAAGCAGCTCCTAGGTATTTTGGTTTCTGGAGCTCAAGACTGGGACTTTTGGGGCACTGGGATTGGGAGCAAGATGAGAATTCCTGAAGGACAACCCTTCCTTGTTCTTGCTATGTTTGGAGAGGCAAAGCAGATCAGTGTAGACAAAGGAACAATTCCCTGGGGCCCGGAGAACTTTGCTTCAGTCTTTGCTTTATGTATAGCCTGACCTCAGACAATCATTTGGATCATCTGGTCATCAGTGTCATCATCTATGTAACGAGGGAGTTGGAGTTAATGCCTTCTAGGTCTGTTTCCAGTTATGGGATTCCATGTGCCTGGGACATTTAGGGTTCCAGGATAGCTCAAAGCAGAGGGCAGCCCCTGGGTGTGGCTGAGAAAGATCCTGGAAGTGGAATCCACCTGCTCTGCTTACAGCCCTGAGGCTGTGAACTGTTCCTTAAGAGCACAGGCTTTGGACTGCTGTGAGATCTTATCTTAGTCGGCTTGGGCTGCCCTGACAAAATACCACAGGCTCGGGGGCCTTAAACAACAGAAATTATTTTCTTACCGTTCTGGAGGCTGGAAGTCCTTCATCAGGGTGGTGGCATGTTTGGCTTCGGGTGGAGGCCCTTTTACTGGCTTAGAGACAGCTGTCTTCTCACTGTGTGTTCTCATGGGGGTGGGGAGAGTGAGAGAGAGAGAGAGAGAGAGAGCGCGAGGGAGAAGGGGAAGGAGAAAGATCTAGTGAGCTCTGGTGTTCCCTCTTACAAGGGCAATAATCCCATCAGACCAGGGCCCTGGCCTCAGGACCCCATCAAATGCTAATTACCTCTCAAAGTCTCTGTTTCCAAATACCAACACTTTGGGGGGTCGAGTTTCAACATATGGAATTTGGAGGACACAGATCATAAATTCACTCCATAACTGGAAAATTTCTCAACTTGAATGTGGCAACAATAACGTTACTCACCTACATCTGTTATCTATTGTCATAATAATGCAGTGAACCAAACTATTCCCAAAGTTAGCAGTTTAAAATAATCACGTGTTATTTTTCGTGGAACTGTAGGTCAACTGGGTGGTTCTACTGACTGGTGCCCAGCTTGGCTGACCTTGGCTGGGACCAGTCATGTCTGTGGTTAGTGGGGATCTAGGCTGGTCTAGGTGGCCTTGGCTGGATGGCTCTTCTCCACATGGTCTCACCTCCAGCAGGCTAGCCCAGGCTTGTTTTCAGGAAAGTAGCAGGATTCCAAGAGAATGAATGGAATTGAGGCCTAGGATTAGAATTGGCATATTATCACTTCTGTTTTACTTATTTTGACAAAGAAAGTCACAATATTGCCCCAAATCAAAGGGCGAAGTACAGACTCTACCTCCTAATGCACAGCCTCCTGGCACAGAGCACACGCACAGGAGGAAGTGGAGAGGTGGGGCCGTCTTTACGACGAGTCTTCTGCACTACCTCCTAGCCTCCTGGTAGACTTAAGTAACAATTGTTTATGTTATCGCAGTGCCTGATAGTGAAATACATTAAGTGATGGCTGCTATTATATTACTAATAGACTGATGGTTTTTTGTAACTAGGCACAGGGTCAGCCACTCCATGTAGCCAAAGGCCAAAAGTGAGAAGTACATCTGGCCTCAGTCTTTGCAGGGCACGCTCATAAGGAGAGAGGCTGTGGAAGAGTGAGGGGCCCTCTCCTAGAAGGGGAGTCAGCGGGATGCTGGCCTTGACCTTCTTTGAGAGCTGAGGGAAGACCCTCCACAGTCTGACTCTCCAGCATCGCCATCTTCGAAGGGAGGTGTGGCTGAGCGTATTCTCAAAGTTAGTCCACACTGTGCTCTGGCACCTGCCGAGGGAAGGCACTCTGACCCCCTTCCCCAGACTTCCTGGTTTTACCTTGCCTGCCAGCTCCCCAGCACTCATTTCGCTTTCTGGTAGACAGGCAGAGCCCCCCTCTGCCCCTCATGAGTCCTGTTGGATCGTGCCTCTGGGTCTTCATCTTTGCTTTCCTCTGCCTGGGGTAAAGTGCCCCTGGGCCCAGAGTTCTGAGAAGGCATTTCCAGGGATAATCAGAGTTATGTGGGTTCTTGGTGCTCGGACTAAGACACAAGGTCAGAACTTTGGGGGGTAGTATTGCAGTGTTTTTATCTGAAGACTCCTTCATTAAAGCTACGTCTTAGGCAGAAGGCCTATTTGTAAAATTTGAACAAGTGGAGCTACTCCAAGCACACACGTGAGTGAGTGTGTGTGTGTAAGAGAGAGCTAAGTGTGGGCGGACCCTCAAATCCTGCATTCCTCCCTCTTGCCCTCTGTTCCTCCCTCTTGCCCTCTACACCCCTGAGGAGTTTTTGGATTTCCTCATTAGTGCAATTAAAGAAATACTGGACATGTGATGTGCAATAGGGTAGATCTCATGGATATCAATCATCTAAGCTGGGCTTTTCCTCCTTCCATCTTTTTAATAACATTTATTGTTTTTTATTATACAAGTAATGCATATTCATTGAAGAAAATTAGAAAATATTAATATGCAAAAAGGAATAAAAGTCATCCATAATCCCACTCCCAGAGATAACTGCAGTGAATATGTGGGTGTATATCTTCGCCAGCACAGAGTAAACACCTTTTGGTGTCATTAAATATTTGGCAGAATAAATTTGATGCTTGCTTGGCATTCTGTGGTATGGGAGGCCATGATTTGCTGACTCTATTTTTGAGCATTGCTTATGAGGTACAGTTTTGTGCCTAAGTCTTAAACCACGTTCTTAACGGTTTTCCTGGAAGGCTTCTAGATATTCAATTGCTGGGGACAAACGGCATTCATTGCTCATTAAAGTGTTTTGAATTATGAAATACGCATAGGCGCATGCACACCTGAGTTGCACATTATGTATATGAAGAGTTCAGAAGCATTAGGGGGCACACACCTTATCTTTTCTTTCTTCACAACCCCTGTTATTTGCATGTGGCCCTTGTTCGTTTGCTCCTACAGAGCTTGGTCCTTTTCCTTCCCCGTCATTCTCCGTCTTTTATGTTCTCTATCTTTGTAGTTCTAGAGTTCACTTTACTTTTGTGGTCTCTATAATTATTCTATCAGCATTTATTTACCTTTGCAAAAATAATTTTAACATATTTATTTAAATTTTGAATACATAATGCATTCCCATGGTTCAAAAATTAGCTGGGTAAATAGGTAGACAGTGAAAATTCTCCTAAGCTCTATTCTGCTCTGTCCCCTTCCAGGCCTTCAGATAAACACATTAGTAATTGTGGCATGTGTGGGGGTTCTCCCCAGATTTTCATAATAAGTTATAAGCAGATATGAATATAAATGCACATTCTCCACCTTTTATGCAAGTGGGGGCATGCTACGTGTAGCTGTTCTGTATTTTGCTTTTATCACGTGGTAACGCAGTCTGAGAGGTATTTCCAGACTGGTATATAAAGGATTTTTCTATTCTTTTCCCCAGTTGCACAGTATAATATTGTATGGTTGTGCCATAGCCTATTCCACTAGGGCCCTAATGGTCATATTTTGGTTCCGTTCAACCTCTTGCTGTGAGAAACAGGGCTGCAAAGAATAATTTTGTAATGAGTCAGTTTGCCTTCTTGCAAGGATCAGATGAAGTCCTAACAATGGAATCGCAGAGTAATTTGCACTTGTAGTTTCGATAGAAATTGCACGGCTCCCTTCCGAAGGGCTGTGCCAGTGACCCCCCCACCAGCAATGTGTGCACCCGCCGTTTGCCAGTTGTCTTGCCAAGAGCGTACGTTATCAGACCTCTGGAATTTTGTCAAGCTGATAGATAAAAGTAGTAGGAGAGAATAGTTTCAGTTTGCAGTTCTCTTTTGAGTGAGGGTGAGCATCTTCTCACATGCTCAGGAGTTATATGTATTTCATTTTCTGTGCCATGAACTTTTCCTGTTTTTTTAGTGGTTTTAGGGGGCTCTTCATATTACAGATTTTGTCTTTTGACCTTTTGAATAAGTTGAAAATGTCGAACCCAGTTTGTTGTTACTTTGCTTTTTTGTGTGTGAGCAAGTTTTTTATGTAAAATCATTATTCTTTTCTTTATTGTTATCATTTTTGTTATTTTTTAAATTTTATTTTCAATTACAGTTTATGTTCGGTATTACTTTGTATTATTTCAGGTGTACAGCATAGTGGTTAGACATCATGTGCTTTACAAAGTGGTCCCCCTGGTGTTTCAAGTACTTACCTGACACCGTGCATAGTTATTACAATACTGTCGACCGTATTTTCTCTGCTGTACTTTATATTCCATGACTATTTTGTAACTACTAATTTTTAGTTTTCAAGCTCTTCATCTTTTTTAACCAACTCCCCAGCACCCTGCCATCTGGCAACCATCAGGCTGTTTTCTGCAGCTATGCATCTGTTACTGTTTTGTCTGTTCATTTATTATTTGTGGACTCCACATGTAAGTAAAATCACATAGCATTGGTTTTTGTCTGTCTGATTTATTTCACTTAGCACAGTACCTTCCAGATCCATCCATGTTCTTGCAAATTAAATACTTATTTTTTTTATGGCTGAGTAATATTCCATTGTATATATGTATCACAGTTTTCTTAAAACTTTTTCTTACTGTTGTTCAAGTACAGTTGTCCCACATTTTGCCTGTTGCTCTCCCTTGCCACATCTATCCCCCCTCCCACAGTCAGTTTCCTCCCACCCATGGGTCCTCTATACATGTTTCTTGACTTGCCCTTCCCCTACTTTCCCTGTTATCCCCCTGGCTCTTCCCCCCTCTAGTTGTCTATTGATGGGTGCTTAGGTTGCTTCCGTATTTTGGCTGTGATAAAACAACACTGCAGTGGACATAGGGGTGCAAGTATTGTTCCAGATTAGTGTTTTGGATTTTTTTGCATATATATCCAGAAGTGGAATTGCTGGATCATAAGGGAGTTCCATTTTCAATTTTTTGAGGAAACTCTGTATTGTTTTTCAGTATGGCTGCATCAATGTGCATTCCCACCAACAGTGCACAAGGATTTCCTTCTCTTCACACCCTCGCCAATGCTTGTTTGTTGATTTATTGATGGCATTCATTCTGACAGGTATGAGGTGATATCTTGTTGTGGTTTTAATTGACATTTCTCGGATGATTAGTGGCATTGAGCATTTTCACATGTCTATTGGCCATCTCTATGTCCTTTTGGGAGAAATGTCTGTTCAGTAGGTTGTCTTTGTTTTGTTGATTTTTTTTTTTTTGGTGTGCAAAAAAGAATGGGATATAGTCTCATTTGTATATTTATTTTTTGTTTCTGTTGCGTGAGGAGACATATTAAAAATATTACTAAGGGAAATGTTTGAGATTTTATTGCCTATGTTTCCTTCTAGAAGTTTTATGGTTGAGCCTTACATTTAAGTCTTTAATCTGTTTTGAGTTTATTCTTGTGTATGGTGTAAAAAGGTGGTCTAGTTTCATTTTTTTTTGGCATGTATCTAATTTTTCAACACTTTTATTGACTACATTGTCTTTAACCCATCAAATACCAATCTCGTCATTTCTCCCTTTCCAATCCGGTTTCTGGCAGAATGAGATAAGCAGACAATTTGAGATTGAGCTCTGGCAAGTGCTTAATGTGCATGTGTGTGCTCCATGGGAATGGTGGGAGAGTCTCACCTTTGAAAACCAGCCATGTAAGGGGCAACAGGGCCCTTCCGTTAAAGAAAAACCGAAAGTAGTGTGAAGGGCTTGAGGGACAATGAGGAGAAGGGGAAGGGCTGAGCTGCAGGCAGGACACAGATATGTTTCAAGAAGACTTTTATATTTTTTTTAAGTGCTGACAAGCAAGGCTCATAGGGTGGAGTCTGGTTTCAGTGGTGGTCAAAGTCAAGGAACACAGCCATTCCCCCAACAGGCCGGAGTCCTGGGAAGTACATGACATCTGGGGTCGCCCGGATGCTGGGATTACCGCATGATGGCAAGATTTTCTCAGGACCAGTGAGAGGAAGCCTCTGCCTTATCCAGGGACCACGTGTGTCTGTCCCTAGTTTATAATACCAGGCTTGCTTTCCCCTTCTGGCTCAATCTCCCACCCTCACTCTAAGACCGAGTTTTTCCATGCAGTAGCCCCTCTCTACCTCTCAGTCCTCCTTGTTCAGGAATAATGTCTATAAGGAGGAAATTGTGTGGTCAAAACTGTCTGCATTGCTAGAATGTTGGGTCAGATCTAAAGGGATAAAATTCTATGTGAATCAATGTAATATGTCAGAGACATCACCCCATCCCAATGATCTCTTCAAAGTCTGACCCAAACTTTGGGTTGGTGGGGTGAGGTTGTGATTTCCACGGGAGAAGCTGTTGCGGGCCTGACGTTTACTCACACTCACACACACACACACACACACACACACACACGTAGGTGATCCCTCCAGGATGTGCTGAAGGCATTTAGGTTTCCATTGTCTGGCTGACTGATTGTCAACACGCCAAGTTCACATCTCATCTCTGTGATTGACTAGCCAATGGCTTTTGGACCAAGTTGCTGAACTTTCCCGAGCAGGAACTTTCAGTCTGTGAAGCAGCAACAGTGGTGCCGTGTCCATGGAATGACTGCGACTGAGGAAGTAGATTTAAGTAGGCTGGTGCCAGGACTGACGTGTAGAGGGGCTCTTTCTTTTCACTTCTTACGCCGATTCTATGAGAGGAGTGAGTTACTGTTTTTATTTTTCAGAGAAACTGGGCCTCAGAAAAGAGGAATCACAGATGTGTACATAGGTCTGTGGGTCCCTAAAGCTGGTGAACTTTTCAGATATTCCTCGAGGTCCCATAAATTATTATGATTAGTTTTTGACATTGAGAACAAGGCGACTCTTCAGTGTGATGTGCCATGAATATAAGCCACCTGTGTGGCTTCAGGCCATGTGGATTCACAGTTTCCAGCTCTCCCTCTCATCTCCCAGATGGCATTTCTACAAGCACCTACCCAGCCTCCTGGTTTAGGAGGGGAGAGGCCTTTAGCCTCAGCTGTAAGCATCGTCATGGACCCCGTGCACTGGATCTTGAGCCCAGACCACTGGTCTAGCCCCCCCTTTTTTGAAATGGCTTTATTCCCAAGTCTGGTTGTGTGCCCTGCCTCTGAGCCTGGAGGAGCCACTTGGGCCTACCCCGACAGTCTCTCTAACATAGAATTTGAGGTTGTAGCAGCTGTAGTTTTAGTATTTTCTCCCTTGGAGGTCCCCGTGAGGCTTTGTAAAGCTCCAAGAAAAGTGACTGTGTTTGTTGAGAGACTCATAACCCCAGGCAGTGGTTGCCTGTCTGCCCTACTTTTGCCTAAGATCGGAGCTCAAGTGATCCTTCAGAGGTCAAAGAGCTCGGTGTCTATTAAAAAAAAAAGGCACTCTGCTTGATATGCCTGTGAACTTGAAATGAATGCCAATTAGAGCCCTTAACTGTGGACCTTTGGTCCTGGAGCATCAAAATAGTTTATCTTCTATCCTAGGCATTTGGAGTCAGCATCCCAAAATGAGGAAAACCCGCGTATGTGTTCATTGGTCTGCCGGGATGATAAACTTGAGAAGAAGAGCAAAAGCAGGAGGGGACAAAGGGAATGCAGCCATCTCATTGCCACGTGGGTGTTTCCTAGGCGGACAGAGAAGCCATTCATTTCCTCCTGGGAAGTCCCGGTCAGCCAGAGAAGGAAAATCCAAATGCCTTCATCAGCATAGTTGATGCTTAAATTCTCCATGGCTCCTGAGAACGGAAGCTCAATATTGCAGTGAGCTCACTTGCTGGTGGTTTTGTGGCTGTTTTTATCTAATTACACATGTAATTCCATTTCCCAGTCTTGATTAAAAGTCATTTTTCTCCCTGGAAACTGTGTCTCCAGTGTTGCTGCTGCACCGTGGAATGCATCGAGGTGGCTTGTGTGTGGATGAAAAGCCGTCAGGCCTTGGCTAGTGCAGGGTCAACCCCGGAATTATCTCCAGCAATCATTGCTGGGTTCCAATTAGCTCAGCACTTCTTTGATTTCCTCAGTTCTTAAAGTTTACTTCATCACAGTGTAAAGGCAAGGAAAGGTGCAGGGTTAGGAACTCAGTTTAGGCTACGTAATGTAGCGGTGCTCCCCTCCCCAAAAATCCTAATTAACCATGAAATTGTACACACTGCCCTGGTAGTAATGAGCCCTTGAACATCTCCATTCACCGGGAGTAATTGCATCATTTCTCAGGCTGCTGCCATGTCACAGGGAAGGGCCAGCACTATTAATCACTTGATGCAGAATAAGTGATTTTTAGCTTATGTTTTAATAATGTGCGCCTGGCTCGGGTTTTTGGACTCAGGGCTTGGCTCCAGTCCATGCTTGTGGGTTACTGTTCAGCTTGTTGTCACACTCCGTTCTCCCATCAGGGTCTGGGTAGCTCGGGAGGCTGAGTTATTTAGATGAGTGGGTTTCCTGCTGGGGATCCGTCTTTGATGATGAATTCAGGTTTGGTCTTCTCAGTCATTGATGGTGAGGCTTCAGTGAGCTTAACTAAGATTAATTGGTTTTGACTATGAGCAGCTAATTAGCTTAAAGGCAATCCTTTGTTCTGATGCTCAGAGAACACTTACTAAGCTCTGGAGAAGTTCTGCAACCCACTGTTCCAGTGGCCTGTCTTGAATGGGGACAGGATGGAGCCTTTGCTGTTAAAATAGACCTGGATAGTATCCCCACTTGACGCTTTCTAACTGTGTGGCCTCAGCAACGATTTGACCTCTCTGAGTCTCCGTGTCTTCTTTATGAAATGGGCTTAACAATTTGCAGTGTCTTGCAGGGAACCAATGCATTTACAGATGTAAAGCAGCTGCGTAATAGTGATCAAGAGTTGGGAGCTTTATGGGGGTAATTGTCCAGAGGTGAACAAATGGTATTCCAGTGTCCCTTACCAAGATAACAACCCCTCTTTCCTCCTACATTGGCATGGGGAAACCAATCCGAATGGATCAAGGTGAGTTTAGGATTTAACTATAATGTATGATTTTTATCAAACCAACTCTTTGAGGGAATAGACTTTAAGAAGAGAATAAAGAGAGAAATTCTTAACTTTCTGCCTGATGTGGTCATGCTGGCTATAACCAAGAACTCATCCACAGACTACTTTGTATCTTGAGACCAAGATGAAATCACCTTAATCCCCCCTGTCCAAGTCCATGGCCAATGAAAGTCCAAAGCTTGCCCGGAGATAACCACATGTCTCCAGTAGTTTATAATCTGCTGGCCTCCCTTCTCTCCCGGCCATGGTTTCAGCATGTGCACCCTCTGCCCGGCCCCATGTCTCCCCAGTGGGAACCTTAGCTCTCCTCTGGTTCCAACAATAACCAGAACAAGCCTCACATCAGTCAGTGGTCATCACACCAGTCATGGGAGTGGGAGACTTTCCTCAGGATTTGCTGGTTGGGGCATCCTGAGACAGTCAGCTACCACTTGGCACCTAGCCTTCCTTCTGCCACCTTGCTTTCTCTTCTCCTCTCCCTCTCTCCTCCTCTGCTTCTTATTCTTTCCTTCCCAGATTGTTCCAGGGGCCCCATGCTCTTTTCCTCTATCAAATGGACTGCATTCCCCTCCTCTGAAGCTTGGGGCTAATCAACACTCAGGCCTTATGTGGCTCATCTGTTGCCCTAAGCAATTGCCAAGTGCTGCCCTCACTAGATAATTCTCTGCCTAAGAAAAATCCCAGTCTTACCTGTCAAGATAATTTTTCCCACTTCATTACCTATTGACCACCTATTGACCTCATTATATGTCCATTTTGCTGTGCGGTAACTGCTAGAGGGCATGTGGATGTGGTAAATCAGTACCTCCAGACCTCTGCCCCATCAAGCTCCTGTTGGGGCAGAGAGTCAGGGTTGGAACGTAAGACCTTGGGCAAGTTACTTAACCTCTCTGTGCCTCAGTTTCCTCATGTGAAAAATGGAGATAACAATAGAACCTACCACATTGGGTTGTTTGTGGATTAAATGAGTTAATGCAAATAAAGCTCCAAGAAAACCATCTGGCACATGATAAGCACTCAGCAAATGTTATCAATATTGAAATAATTTCCATTAGACTAGGACCCACAAGAAAAGGATTTGTAAGTCTCTATATCCCAGTGTGGAGAGAGGGCCTGGCACATGGCAGTTGCCCTATAAACATCCGAGGAACGAGCGTGTCATAAATTTGCCTGATTCTGAGACCAGCTGAGCCAAGGATGCTTTCTAGATGTTCTTTTGACTTGTATGAAACATCTTGTCAAAATGAGCTGCCAAGTTCTACCCAAGAACAAAGGGTTTCGACTTCTTTAGCAGAGGAATGTGTGATTTCAATGAGGCTCCCAGAAAGCCTGGAAATTACTCATGTTGCTCTCCACGTGCACCCCCCCCTCCCCACTTCATACTGAGTTACATCCCAAGGAGTTGGGAATTCCCTGGGCGGTGGGGGGCTGTGATAGCACTTTTGTGATGTGATTAGTAGGTTTGCCTCCTTTGAGGAAGGTTTTCTATGGAAGGTCAGGAAAATTGGGTGGGCTGTAATACACTCTCAGTGGACAAGCGATAGAGAGGAGCCTGCTCAGATACGGAATTGCTTTTATGAATGCCTCCTTCTTCTCTAAGCAAATCATATAGCCTCTGTAGAACAGCAATGTAGAATCAGGCCTTTCTGGCTTGGGAGAAGGACTGGCATTAAAATATAAGCAAAGTTAAAATCACCTGCTAGCACGTCAGAAATGGTTAGGCCAGTGCAGGTTTATGAGCTTATGCACTGTGATTACCAAGAAGGAAAGGAGGAAAGTAGCGGAGGTGTGTGCCTGGGATCTGAAAATTAAGCACTGGGCACGCCGGAATGCCATTAACTCCTTCACTCCTTCATTCAGCAAAAGTGTGCGCACTGGCTCAGAGAATTGAACACAGCACAGTTCAGTTCTGGACCTTCGGGACTCCACTCTCTTGAGCAGTGTTGATGTCCTGGAGCTTGGAAACACAGCGGACGTTTCTCTCTCTCTCTCTCTGACAGTTTTTCAGTGGATGATTAAAAAGAGATGTAAAAGTGGTATTACATAATAATATATTACTTGTTTTCTTAATGTTGAATACATGTGTAGATGATGTTTGTTAAGTCTTTCAATAATCATATTAAAGTGTTTTATTTTTATTTCCTATGATCATGCATTAATTCTTACTGAAATTTAAAATCCTGTTGGCTTATATCACATGGTATCGTTCACCTTGTTGGTAAAGATCTAGTTATTTGAAGTTCCAGAAAGTACAAGTTTTTGTAGATTAGTGAAATTCAATGTAAGGGCCGACATTTGGGGAAGAGAAATGGAAGACGTGAGAAGAAATTGTTTTTGTAAGAGTGGTCAGAATCCGGTGGTCGGGTTATTTATGCTACAGTTATAGTTCTGGAGAGGGTTTTATTGAATTCAGTTGAGCTGTGAATTTGCCAGAGATCAAATTGAAGCTCCGGCTGGAGGCAGAGCTGAGGTAGGTCACCTATAGCCTGCAGCCTGCCCACCTGTGCCCTTTCCTGCTCCTCGGCCCCAGCACTGGTAATTCGGGCTGCGGTCAGAGGGAGGCCTGCAGGAGAGCCTTCAGGACACACTCCCAGGGGAGGCCTGCCTGGGGCTCTCTGACTTCCTCAATGAATGGCTGTCTTGAAAGTCTTCCTTTTGCTGATCTAATTCCCTCTGGAAGGAAGGGGAGTGCTTTTCTTATTTTTGGTTCTCAGATTACTTATAGTCTTTTGAAGGAGCCACAGAGATGAAGGGCTCAGGGTGTGTAGAAACAAGAGGCTATGAGAGGGCTCATGTTCTGTGGGAAAGCCAGGCTGCCTCGGTGGACCTGTGGCTGGTACCCCTCAGGCCTTCCTCCCATTCCATTTCAGGTCACCACCCCATAAAAAAACGGCCAGGGAGGTTTCTAAACAAGGTCAGCCTCTTCCCTGGGGTCATGGCAAAGGCCCTTGGACTTCTGCTTGAGCCCCTGATGGTGGAGATGGTGCAAGCTGGTGAGCCTCTTGCTCTGTTGCTGTGGTGTCTGCAAGACTTCAGGCCTTGCAGGGGGCTCTACAAGAGCTCAAGGCCTGCCCCAAAGGCTGACACCCTGGGTTGGTGTGCAGGTACAGATTTGAGCATTTTCACTCTTAAATCTGCTGGTCCAAATCTGGGAGGTGGATGAGTGGGTGGAGCATGAATGACGTCATCTCTCTGTGATCCAGGAGTGGCTGGCATTCCTGCACCAGAGGGCAGCCACATCGCAGATCACACATGCAGTGAGCACGGTGAGGAATGATAAGGAACCCAGCGAGAGAAGGGACTGAAGAGGGAAGCACAACCATAGAGAGTGGTTCTGTGAGCTGTGTCCGGAGCCCTCCAGGCTGGGTGTGTCCCCGCCCCGCACTGCAGAAGGCTTGTGTCCTGAAGCCCAGAGGCCCAGGTTGGCCCAGAAGCCCAGCTTAGCCCAGCTCTGTTTAAGTGTTAGACCCTACCACAGCTGATGTTCTACCTGAAATGGGGTAGGCACCCTATGGCATGGGCTTCCCCTTTCACTTCTCTTCCACCATCTGCGAACTGGTTGGTGAACATTTACCAGCAGACCACTGTTGTAGCTCTCGCTGCCAACTCATTCAGCCTTTGGTGTACACATCCATCTCCGTGAGCTTGGCCACTCTTCAGAGAAAAACAGCTTCTGCATTTCCATGTGAATAGGGCTAAGAACAGGCTCTAGACGTTTATGAGGGGAAGTTTGAGGCATCTAGGCCACCAGTGTGTAAGGTTTCCCAGGATGATACCCTCTTGAGTCTTCCAATGGAAGTATGTCCTGGAATAATACTGGCAGCCTCTTTCGGCTTCTCCCTATGGACCAGGCCCCAGGTTAGCACTTGGCATGAAGGATATTAGTCCTCACAGGACCCCTGCAAGGTCGGTATTACTATTACTACCATATCAACTTCTGGATGAGAAGCTTGCCTAACAGCACATTTAGTACCCAGCCAAGCCGGATTCCAGCCCCTTGATGCCCATGCCCATGCCCTTGACCCTTAGGCTCCTGGGCGCCACTTCTCTCAGGTCACACCGCCTCAAGTGACTAATTGTTATTAACTCTTCCCGGAGGCCAGATCTTGGTCCTTGACAGCCTTTGGTTTCTTTCAAGAAAAGAAGTAGATCTTTTTGTGATTGAAGCTTGGATGGTGGGTGGGTGTGGTGATATTTCTATTGTTCTGGAGCCCCTTGTTCTGCCCCAGGAATTCGTGTCAAAGGGTACCTTTAGAATCCACTTTCCTTGCATAAGTACTTTTAATAATACATCTGTAATTTGTGACATATATTCTCCAAGCAAAATATAGTAAGCCATGCTTCAGGGAACACATTGTGCTGCTGTACTAATTAATTTGTCAAGTTGTGGCTAATTATAAAATGCAGTGTTGCTTATTTTGATCTGTAATGTAGCCTACATTGTTTGAACTACTAAACGGGAAGTGGCAGAGTGTGGGAGAGCGGAGCCTTCCCTCCAGGCTGCAGAAGCCTCGGGCCCAGTGTCTGGGTTCCCTCTGAAAGAGTGTGTGTTTCAGCTGACCCCCCACTTCTGTCTGTAAGGCCAGAAATCCTCCTGGACTCCTCATGCTCCCCCAGGCGGTTCCTCTCCCAGCTGGTCAGCTAGCTGTGGGTGCTCCCACCTGGGATGCATATTCTCAGGAGGGGCTTTTGGGGTGAGACCAAAGAAAGCCCTTAGTCTCCAAATCCCCCCACTCTTCCTCCAGCCCCTGGGATTGGGAGGCCAGACAGGGTCACCCCCTGTGAGCCTCTGCTGGCCACAGGGGAGTGTCAGAGGCACTGGCTCTAGACCTCAGGCTGGGCCTTCTCAGGGTTGGAGGTGACAGGCTCGAAACAAACAGGGGGGTGGCCACAGCCAGACAGAGGCTGGCTTCCAAGACTTCTGGGGGGCGGTGTTCCTTGGGAGATGCGCCAGTACAGGCAGGGGGGTCTTTGGATTGACTCTTCAGAAGCTTGGTTTTGTCAGCACATTGGGAGGGGCTTCCCTCCCAGGATACCTTCATAGCAGAAAACTTCCAGCCAAGGAAACCCCAATGTGACCCTAGGCCAGGACACCTGGGACTGCGAAACCCGCACCTCCTGCCTGCCCAGGGACCAGTCTCTCAGCAGGGATACCAGTGTCTGAGCCATCATCCCAGGGCCTGGTGGGCTGCGGTCTGGGGTCCTGGGCACCCTTTCCCTGACAGTGCTTGCGTGGGTG
Source organism: Macrotus californicus (assembly GCA_007922815.1). NCBI lineage: Eukaryota > Metazoa > Chordata > Mammalia > Chiroptera > Phyllostomidae > Macrotus > Macrotus californicus. Next base: position 121,576 of record VMDR010001048.1, read on the forward strand.
CTACCAACTTCTGCCCCTTTTGGCTTCCCTCCCCATGTTCCATGCTGATCACTTTCCCTTTCTTTTCCCCCGAACTGATTATGATACATTTGGTGAGGTACCCCCACAGCCCTGCGCTCTGAGATCTCAGGGCTACACTGGGGTGGGCTACAGAAGGCGCTTTCGGTTCAAGGCTCCCACCGCAGTGTCTGACGGCATCAGTTTCCACCCCCATGTTATTCTGTTAAAACAACTGCTATTTTCATTGGGAGTGTGTGTTAGCTTATAAATATCTGTTCATGTTTATATATGTTTTGTAATATGTTATGTTGTAAAAATATTTATTCACTTATAATTATTGTCTGTTTCCTTGATGAATCTTACCTGTTTTGTTTCCCAGGGCATACTTGGTGGGTAGCTCAAGGCCTGGCACCTGTGGGTACTTAGTGAAATAGCCGTGACTGCACGGCTTCAGCCCTGAAAGAGACCCTGGGAACACCCCATAGACCTACCCTGTGCTGCCAGCCCTAGTTCTGGACATCCGCTCATGGCGTTTGCCTGGGACTTGTGGGCATCCGGCTGCCACTGGATCCTGCACAGCACACTCCCACCTTTGGTGCTTCTGTCGTCAAGAGGATGCTTGATGAAATTGAAAGGCTGCGAATTTAAAATAGATACATGGAAACCCTTTTCTGGGTAGCATACAATTAATCAACCTCTGGAAGTCAGTCCTGCAGGATAACATTGAGACAAATAATTCAGCGTGACTAAGGAGGGGATAAGAAACCTGAGTGCATAAGAATAGCCTCTGATACCAGGGAGCTTCCCTTTCCAGAGAAACCCATCCCAGTGCCATTAGGTAAGATCTCACCACCCGCTGTGATGGAGGGAGAACAGGCCATCAGAACAGAGCAGACAAAATAAAGGGAGCTGGGGAGAGGGAGCTTGTAACTACTTCCCTTTGCCTGGCTGGGGAGGGAGGCCCTGACACCCAAGGCAGCCCAACCCCAAAGCCTCTGAGCAAATAACTGTGATCCCTGACGGCTAGGCCTGCACTCGATGAGCCCCCTGTGATTCCATGCACGTACGCCTCCGTGCATCCTTCCGTTTGCTTATCTGCCTGTCTGTCTCTTCCTGCGTCCGTCCATCCATCCATCCTTCCACTTGTTTGTCCACCTTCTTCAAGGCACAGTGTGGGGACATAAAGGTGAAAATATGGACGAGGCTCTTGTTTTTGGAAACCCCCAGCCCCGTAAGGGAGATCACGCTGAAAACAGATGATTGTGACAGTGCGTGATGAGGGTGATGGCAGGGGACCTTCCATCAGATGCTGTGGGCACCCCGGGGAGGTGTCCAGGAAGGGAAGCTTCGGCTGGTTCCCGGGAAGCAGTGTCATGCTGTAGAAAGAATGTTTGCTTTGAAACTAATCAAAAATGGACATGAATACTGGCTTTACTATTTACAGTTTGAGTGGCTGTGGGCAAGTTATGATCCTCTTAGAGCCTTCATTTTCCTCGCCTTTAAAATGGAGACAAGGACAGGCCGCTGGGTTCTGTGGGGAGTCGGCAAGAGGATGTCGGTGAGGGACTTGGTGGAGTCCCTGCCGTTAGGAGCTGGGGGTGGGGGGTGAATTTTGACACCCTTCCCTCTGCTTGTCTTATGCTAGGTCTCCCTTTAGTTAGTTTATTTATAAGATGCAGATATGTTTAAAGATGTTTATATATCTCATTTAACACATACACATTCACACATATCCAAAGAATCGACAGTTCTCAGTTCAGTACTAAAGCCTTTTCCTGGACAGCTCAGGAAGACACCTGTTACCTCAACGCCAATCGCTTCCTTAGCACACATACAAGTGCCTCGTTGAAAAAATCACATAATAACACATATAGCAGGAGCCTTGGGCTTTCTATTTGATTACTCACTCTGAAGGGTAAGTCTGCTGAATATGAGCTAATTTGTAATTCTGAAGTTGTAAATTTAAATAACACTGTTGTCTGGAAACTTTTTTCTGATGAATCCAATTGTAGACATAGAATCTGCATTTCGGTGGTGGAGGGTGGAGGTGGAACCCAGGTAAATGGGGTGAGGTGATACAGGATGACACCTACCTCAGAGGGAGTGGACTTAGCATATTTTAACCCTGGAGCCCAGTTGGTGGGAATTTGGCACATGTGGCTGCTTGGGGTGATGGCCGTCTCCATCTTGGGACCCCCAGAGGGCCATTGGTTTGGTGGGCACAATGGGAGAGAGCTTACATTCTTGCCTGATGGCTGGTCCAGTCCCTAACTGAGATGGCTTAGGCTGGGAGTAGGGGTAGGGGTTGACGGGCTGGGCAGTGCCCTCCCCGTCTGGTGCTCCTGGGGGCTGACTTCAGTCCACACTTCTGTAGGGCAAGGCTGCAGTCCAGTCTTCCTACAGGGCTTGAGGAGGTTTCCATGCAAGCCTAGGTAGGGCTTTTAAAATAGGAAGTCTAAGTCCCATCTTGGCTGTAACGAAATTCCTAGCTTTCTTTGACTATGCTTTCTTCCCACCCCACTGACAGACAGAGGCTGAAGCATCATTCATATTAATGAGCCTCCCATTGTCTGCTGTTCTAGTTTTCTCTCTCCCTCTTGAGGAGCCTGCCAAGCAGGGCACCATGTGCTTGTGGGGCCTTAATAAATGTTTGATGATGATAATTAGATCACGGGCAATTTGTTACCATAACATTTATTTTTTACATTTTCCTTAGACATGGTATCTGTCTCCAGCTCTGTTTGACTCAGGGCAGTGATTTCATGTTTGTAAAGAGGCTGGCCCGGGGAGGCAGCGGTGCACTGGTGAGGACCGAGCAAAGGTTCTGGAGCCTTGCTGCAGGGCTCATATCAGGCTTTTCAACTGTCTAGCTAGATGAATTTGGATGGGTTGAATCTTGGTTTGAATTTCCACTATTGGTGAAGATACCTGTACCTAAAGATAATTCTCATCACTAATAGAGTATTTCAGGGCAGACAACAGGTATTCATTTTGTGGGTGGTGATCAGGGCCAGGTCAGTGCACTGCTCACCGGCAGTCAGACAGTAAATCAGGACGATCAGAGACCTGGGCTTCTAGTCCCCTGGCCCAAGGTCTGGAACCTTGCTGGGTGTATAAAATTCCATTATCTTCCCGAAATGAAGTGGGCAGAATTGTCCCCAAACTCAGCATACAAGGGTGGGAAATTTGTTTATTCAGAGATGTAGGACTGCTTGGTGGGATAGGTCAGGAAGCAAAGAGATTCGACTGCAGACAGGCAGCAGCAGGCTAAGGTGGCCCTTTGTCGATGATTATCCCCTCAAGGAAGCCTTGCGCTGTGCCGCCTCGGGGCCAGACACACATGGGGGCTGAAAGCTTGCTCAGCCTCTCAGTAGCCGTATGACTTGAGACCAGTCAGTTTAGCTCCTGAGCCTGACTTTTCTCACCCACATGACAGGGGATGTTAACTCCTACCTCGAAGGGTAGATGGACGGATCGTGCCGGATAAGGAGGCAGCACAGAGCCTGGCTCAAACCAGCACTTCCCTAGTCTTTACTCTCTTTCCTCAGCTACACGCGCCAGCTATTCATGATGATAGTTGTCACAATGAACAGTTACTGTAATGGCCATTATAATAATGTGAGCACAGATTTTGTGCCAACTCATTGATTAGGAAACCAGAGCTGAGGAAACACAAGGTGGACCCTGCTGTGTAGGCAAAACAAAGACAACGTGTGTGAGTGGAGCCGCCATCAGCCGCTGGCTTCACGTGAACTCTCGTTCTCAGGGGAAACTGGGAGGAGCATCTCCCGACCCCCTAAGAATGACATTATTTTCTGAGGTAATGAATAAAACTCTGAAACTGAAGCAATATTGGCCCCATCCATTAAAATGAGATAAGCATTTCATAGCAGCACTGTTCACAACAGCCAAAGAGTGGAAACAACTCAAATGTCCATCAGCTGTTGAATGGGGAAACAGAATGAGGTATACATCCGTACAGTGGAACGCTATGCAGCCATGAAAAGGGACACAGTGCTGAGACACGTGACAGCTGGAATGAAACTCACAAGCTGTGCTCAGTGAAAGACCCAGACATAAGAGGACAAATACGTTTGGGTGTGATTCTGTTAAGATGGAATGTGCAGAATAGGCAAATGCACAGAGAGAAAGCATTTTAGTGGTTGCGGGACTGGGGTCTGTGGGGGAGGGGCCAGAAATGGAGAGTGACTTCTAACGGGCACAGGGTTTCCTTTCGGGGAGACAAAATTCTTTCGGAGCTAGTCAGAAGTGATGGTTGCACAACATTGTGAATGTACCAGGTGCCATTGAATTGTACATTTTTAAATGGCTGAAATGGTGGGTTTTATATTACACGTAATTTACCGCAGTTAAAATAATCAGATGTGGGAGGTTTGGATTCCATCCTGGGAGGCTCTCAGGGTAGACAGCCCCCACCACTGCGTGATGCTCGTTTTCTGCCCCGCCTCCAACTCCTACTGCTGCTCCATGGGTCAGACGTGGACAGAACACTTTAGACACGTTCTTTCTTTCTTTTTTTTAAAAATTTATTTTATTTTTAGGGAGAGGGGAAGGGAGAAAGGGAGGAGGAGAAACATTGATTGGTTTCCTCTTGCACACACCCAGGTGGGGACCTGGCCTGCAACCCAGGCACGTGCCCTGATTGGGGATTGAACCGGTGAGCTTTTGGTCTGCAGAACGATGCCCAGCCCACTGATCCACGCCAGCCAGGGCACAGACAAGTTATTCCTTAGTCTTTACAGCAGCTCTCAAGTTCTGCTTTGCAGACCAGGAGCCTGAGGCTGAGAGAATGTCATGCGTCTCCTCAAGTCACAGAGCCAGCACATGCCGAGCTGGCGCTCACAGTCTAGCTGTGTCCGTCTCTGTGGTGTGGCTAGACTTGCCACCATAAATGCTGGTTTCTTGTCAGCCATCATAGTCATTGTCATTTATTGAGCACCTACTATGTGCCTGGCCCTGTGCTAGGTCTGGGCTGCCTTCTCACCACCTAGGTTTGCTTCTGAACCCCCTATGCCTAACACAGTGTGTGACCTCTGAAGGAGGGTAGAAACTGAGTGTTTGATAGATAAGTGACAGGTGTTCGTCATTGAGGTTGTTGACTTGGTGGTTGATTGCTAACAGAACGGGATGGGGGAGGGGTTTTCTCTTTGACCGCCGTTAATGTGAGTGATTTCAGCAAATGTGAGCCTGCCTCCTAACTTCTTTGAAATAAAGCTCCTCAAAACCGTCATCCTCGTTTCTCCTGTTACTTGGCAGCCACCGCTCATCAAGCAGTTGAAAATCACTTTTATGCCCAGAAATGAACAGCTCAGTGTTGTAAATTTCAAAAATGAACAAACTCTTACAGTGTAAACAGTGTACTTCAAGTCGTGATAGAAAGCAAGCATTTCCACTCTTGTGAGAGCAGTGTGTGCGCGTGTGAATCTCAGACATTACCCATCGACTACAAAGTGTGTGTCTAGAACCTGCCATCTATATGCAAATAGTTTGTGGTGTGGTGCGTATGTCCCCCACAAACAGTGTGAAACGTATATAAATTATGCAATCCTGTAGATGTTGCACATGTGTTAGTTTGAGCTAATTATCATTGAAACTTGGGGCTTGTGATGGGTGTGTTGGCAACACATTTGAAGGCCCGGTAGGGGCACTGGGGCTCTGGAGCTCTGGAGAGCAGTGTGGCCCCTCAGAGTGCTAAGAGGAAGGGCTAGACCCTAAGGCAGAGGGCTAAGAGATAGGTTCCCCAGGCAGGGGCCTGCCTTTCAGTTTTTCAGTCCTGAAATTCAATTTTGTAGCGGCCCCGGGGAGTTGAATGGGCCAGAGGCACTGTTTTGCATTAGCTGAAGTGCCGAGACTGGGTTCTTCATAGTGAGAATCCCACTGCCCACTGGGCTAGAGCCTCGCCCTGGTGCGTCGCGTGGGTTTAGTGCAGAGCACAGACATTAGGTTCCTCTCAGGTTCTCCCAGGGCTCAAAATCCAGCCCTGCCACTTACTGACTGTGTGTGTGAGACACCTGAGGGAAACACGAACTCTCTGTACGGGATGGTTTTCTCTGTAAAATGTGCAGAGAATGGGTCCTCTCTCAGGGTTGTGGTGGGCGTCAAAGTGCACCATTTGGAAAGAACTTGGCGTGCATAATGAAGCCCAGCTGGTGGGCCCTTGTCTGTGGCTGTGCCTGCAGGAAAGCCACAGGGGCTGCCTATTCCAATGAGCAGGCTGCTCGGTCTCCGTGTCAGAGCCAGGTGATGGCAATGGCAGCGTCAGTGAGCAAAGCCGCAGAATGCAGCACCTCCCCATTAGGGCTGGCCCTGCCACCACACTGTGGACACAGAGGGACTGCTATAGTCATGATTTTTGAGGACCTACTGTGTGCCAGGCAAGTGCTTTGTATGCATTTTTTTTTTTTTTTTGCTCAATCTCCCAAAATGGAGCGGTGGTATTATTACTATTTCTGGTCTACTATTCCAGGATATTGTAACTCAAAGTGGCAGCCATATGCCCAGGCCACAGAGCTGATCAGAGGGAGCCAGAGTTTGAGTCCAGCCCTGTCTGAGCCCGGACCACGCTGCTCTGTGGCTGTCTCCTTCCATCCGTGCAGCCTCTCCCCATGTGGTGTCCACGTGGGGACATGCTTCTGCATTTCGGTCCTTCTCAGCACATTCTCTGTGTTGAAAGCGATTTCAAAACCGTGGGTGCTGGTTCAGGTTTCTGCTTGTTAAGACTGACAGAGCAGCCTTCTCAGGCCTGACTTCCTGGTATAGAGACCCCAGGGCCTCAGATGACATCTTAGGGTGCCTGGCCTCACCTCACCTGTGTTTGGGTGTTTCCCTTGTTTATGTCTTGGCAGATGAGACTGAGGATCTCTCTGCTCCCACAGTCCCTCTGTGCCGGGAAACCTAGCAGCACCCCCGCCTGCATGCCTGCACCAGCAGTAAGCTAGGTCCTCAGAGAGGGACCTGCCAGGGGCAGGGAGGCCAGGCGCTCTGGCCCACCTGCTGGGAAGCCATGTGGTGGCCAGAAGGAAGTCTGAACTGCAGCCAGCTGGGGAAGCCGACTTGGCACTGGAAAGCCATTTGCCAGGTGGGGCCCTGCACCTGGCTCAGGTCCCCTCCCTTGCAGAGAGCGCCCTGGCCCCTACTGTGTCATGCTGAGGTTCCTCATGGTGCCTTCTTATAGAATGCTGCGTACCATTTAGACTAGAGCATCTCACAAGCAAATGTAGCCAAGCGTATTTAGGGCCAATTGAAGGTGTAGGCACGCTGCCTGGGGAAAAAATAGATCTTTTCTCATTTGATGGGTGGCAGATGAGAGCAATGAGAGGCCCATGCCCTCTTCCCTGTGCGTAGTGAGTGCTGCCCGGGGCCAGGGGCTGGCTGCCTCATCATCCTGCTTCTCGTCCTCACTTCGCTGATGTTTACGTGGGTCGTTCCCACCAGACAGCTGGGGGATCATGGAAGAGGGGTGGCAGAGCGGGATTGGGAGAGTCATTCCACAAGATGCTAACCAGGTCTAGCTGTTTCTACCCATTGATCTGGGAACTGGGTTGTCTCACCCCAGACTGACTATCACAGCTGTTACCTTCCTCATGCATGGCTTGTAGGCTGTCAGAGAATGGACACCCACCTTCTCCTCATCCTCTGCCGAAGGGTGGGGACCCTTGACAGGGGAACCTGATAACTCATATCATTTGCACCCCCTGAGGGACTGCAGAGACGTAATGAAGAGGAAGGTATTAGTTCAGCCCAGCTAATGAGCACTCACTCACTGTGTGCCTTGCATTCAGACGTGACTGTGGTGATTGTTTCTGTGTGTGTACACTGGCTGGTTTGTTGCTGTAGCCTCTGTGAGAGCTGGTGAAACCCTCGTCATATGCAGCGCATATGAAGGGGAACTGATGTGTGTCATGTGAAGGGGGCAGATATGCTGGAGCTGAGAGAGGTGCAGGACAGATGAGACATAGACAGGCTGCGATGAGGCCTAGCCACCTGCTCGCATGGCTGTACACACCGTGTGTGATGCATGGACAGTAGGGCGACAGGAGGGAGCACGTGTCTGGCCAGGGCGCGAGGGTGAGCCCAGCTTTGGACATCTTGAGCGCGCAGTGTTTGTGCTGCACGCACGTGCGGGCGTTTTCAGTGAGCAGACGGTGGTGAAGAAGTGGTGTTCGAGAGAGGGATCTGGCCTGGAGGCCTCATGGTGGGAGCAGTGTGCTTGGAGCAAGTTGTGCAGAGAGGTGGTTCAGAAGGAAAATGGACTCAGGGGCACGACCAGAGGGAACAGGGTGGGCCAAGGCAGTGGGAGGTCAAGATGAGCTCGTAGCACTTAGCTCGTGGAGTTGTGAGAACCCCAGGAAGGCATGCAGGCTGAGGTGTTTACCGCAGAGCACAGAACACAGCGATGCTGCAGGCTGCCTGTGTGGCTGCAGCGGGCTGTGGTGCAGGTACTGCTCTGTGTCGATTGATTTCTCCCGCCTTTCGTGGGCACACTGTTCACCTTGGACTCAGTCAGTGAGGAAGGGAGCTGGGACTCTGGGTCACATTCCTCAGCTGGGACAGAGTGGGAGGTGGCCGTGCAAGAGGGTTGGCCCTCTGAGTGCCCAGGGCTGGATGGAAGGCCAGGAGAGTGGATTTGGTTTTCCCAAGAGCAGTGGTTACCGTCTCCTGTGGGTCTGCCCAGCATGTGACTCCCGTTTGGGCCCAGGTCTCTTACTGACCTTACGGGTCTTGAAAGAGACGTTTGTGATGCCGTCCGTTCTTCATTTGACCAAGGGCTTCAAACTGGCCTCTCACAGAGAACTGGTGGGGGGAAGAACTCTGGAACCTTCCTCGTTCTCCCACGTTTCAGTGACTTTGGGGTCCCAGGGGCCCGCATTGGCCAGCCCCTGGGACTTTCCCAGCCTTGTCCTGTCGTCCTTCTCTGTCCGATATGGGAACCGCCAGCCACATGTGGCTACTGCGCACTTGAAATGTGGCTAGGACCTGACTTGTTAATAATATTTAATTGTGTTTAATTTAAATTTTAAAAACTGACAATTCAAGCATTAGAAAAATTTTAGATATTTTAGAACAACTTGATTACCTGAATCTACTTTTCTAAAGTTAAGTTTTATGAAATCTAAAATCAGATCGGGAATTTCTGATGCAAATTTAGCATTCAAATTGAGATGTGCTAAATTGTGTGTGTAAATGTAAAAATACACACCAGTTTAGAAAGCAGTACAAATATAAGCTGTCTTGTTAATAATAATTGTGTAATGGTGACATGTTAAAGTGGTGATACAGTAGTTTCCCCTTATCCACAGTTTCACTTTCTGCAGTTTCAGTCAACTGTGACCCAAAAATATTACGTGGAAAATTCCAGATGCAAACTCCTTGAAAACTTTAAATTGTGTGCCATTCTGAGTAGCATGATGAAATATTGTGCTGTCTCATTACATCCCTTAGTCTAGTGTATTCAGGCTTTATAAGTCACCCAACCATTAGTCACTTAGTGGTCATCTCAGTCATCAGATCTACTGTCCCAGGACCACAGTGCTTGTATTCCAGTTACTGGGGTGGCTCGGTGGACTGAGTGGCGGCCTGCAAACCAAAGAGTCACTGGTTCGATTCCCAGTCTGGGCACATGCCTGGGTTGTGGGCCAGGTCCCCGGTTGGGGGCACGTGAGAGGCATCCACACATTGATGTTTCTCTTCCTCTCTCTCCTCCCTTCCCTTCTCTCTAAAAATAAATAAGTAAAATCATTTTTAAAATACTTATTTTACTTAACAATGGCCCCAAAGTGCAGGAGCAGTGATGCTGGCAGTTCAGACATGCCGCGGAGAATCCGTCAAGTGCTTCTTCCAAGTGAAAGGTGAGTGTAGTACAACAGGCTATTTTGAGAGAGAGAGAAAGACCCAGTTCATATAGCTTTTATTACTATGTGTGGTTACACTTTGTTATTGTTGTTAATCTGTTACTGTACCTAGTTTACAAATTAAACTTTATCAGAGGTATGTATGTATAGGAAAAAAGGCAGTATATACACGGTGTGGTATTAGTCACAACTTCAGGCATCCACTGGGGGTCTTGGACCATATGTTCCGTGGATAGGGGGGGGTCTATTGTATTTTGGATCTGTTAGGCTAAATAAAATATTCCATTAAAATTAATCTCACCTGTTTCTCTTGACCTTTTTAAGGTGACTACTAGAAAACTGGGGAGGCCTGACTCAGCTTCTGGTCTGAGAAGCGTGTGGCTCTAGGTCTCACTTAGAGAACACTCCCTGGGGTGAATTCGAAAGGTCTGCGGGTTTGAAACAGACAGCAAGCGTGATGCAGGGTAAACTACGGACTTGGGGTGGTAGTGATGTGTCAGTGCAGGCTGATCAGTTGTAACAAGGGGACCTCCCACTCAGGTGCAAGGCTCTGCGTGTGGCGGGTCAGGGAGAATATGGAAACTCTCTGTACTTCGTACTCAATTTTGCTGTGAACCTAAAACTCCTCTAAAAAATAGCCTATTTAAAAAAAAAAAACAACAAACTTCAAGCAGAGGAGTTGGAAAAACAAGCAACAAACAAACAAAAATCAAAACCAGACATCTCAGTGTGTCATCAATGCTTTTTTGGTAAGGAAATTTGTTCAATTAATCTCCACTAATCAAAGAAGACACCTGCTTATCAAGCTTGTCATCGTCTGAGCATCCTTGAGACTGCCTGTCACAGCACAGAGCTGAGATGCAGGCAGGAGCTGCCTGCCCATAAAGTGAGGAGTTTCTCTTGAGAGTCCCACCAGGAAACTCAGAGAGGGCCAGAAAGGAAGAGAGAATGCTCTTTGTTCATTTGTCTTCTGTTTTGGAGAACAGGACCTCAAATTAAACCTGGTGGTTACCAGCACACTCCCCCCCAGCTTTGGTCAGGGACGTGGCTTTGCACTGTCGACCCAATTTCAGACACTGATCCTTTGCCCAGGGTTGAATTAAGCATGTTTAAGAGTCAGAAAGGACAAGACCATCTTGCAAAGTGGCCCTCAAGAGTTCTAGGGGAACTGTGAATATTTCATTTCCTCAGCTCTGTGTTCATTTATGAGAATCATCAGTCTTAGAATTTTTCACTTTTCTGTTTGCATATTATGTTTCAGTAAACATAGCGTACTTAACGGAAGGCCCCAGATGCAGCTGTCACCAGCAGCAAACCCACCAGGAGGTGGAGGAGGCTGTTGCCCAAGGGGCTTTTCCACCTCCCCAGGGAGGCCTGGCTGTCGCTGCTGGCTGTGCCTGCCACGGGCCTGTAGTGCGGCTGAAATGACATGATGCTTTAGGGTTTTGCAGATGGAGAGGATGGAGTTAATAATGATGGATTGCCAAGTACTTTCCACTCCTTTCCACCATCTGCTACTTCCTCTGACCTACCGTCACCTTCACAGACTTCTTTGTTTTCATAGGCTAGAAACTGGGGCCTAGAGAAGCCAAGAGACTTCAACAAGGTCACTGGCCAAAGATTCGAACTCAGTTCAGCCTGAGTCGCCTGGGCCCCACAGGCTGTGCCAGGGGCCATGCCCCGGGCTAAGTGGGTGGGCTGCCTGTACTGTGGGCAAGTCTGTCAGTCTCTCAGTGTCCAGGAGCCATCCTGCCAGTCATGGGATCAACTTTTGTTCTCCTGCACCAGGCTCCGTCCTTGCTCCTGCCTGGCACTTCATAAATGCGTGAGGGCCCCTCCACCCCACCCCGCCCCGCCCCGCCACCATGTAACGTAAATCGGTTTTTCTCCCACATTGGATCACATTTGCTCACGAGTGGCTCTGCGGCGTCTCACCTCTGCCAGTGTGTTGCCATCCCTCAGAGGTGAGTGTGCAGAATGCTAAATGAGCTCCCTTGATGTTACACCTGAGACGTGTTTGTGTTATAAATGGGTACAAATTGAATTTGGCTTTAGGTGATGTATGATGCCTGTCACGTTTTTCCCCATGGTAGGACAGTTAGAGGAGAGCTAAGTTGTTTCAGATTGGGCATTTCCAAGCCTTCAGAGTGTTTGGGGCTGCCATGCCCCTCTGTAATTACTGGGATGGAACCACAGCGCTCCGGTCTGCGAGTGAGCTGGCCGTTGTCACCAGGATGCTTGCTTGCTCAGGCCCCCTGACCCTTGGCATGCCCACCCAGGATGTCCCGTGGCCCTGACCAGAGGTGCCTTTGCCTTCTTTGACCCCTGAAGACATGGCTTGGAGTCAGACAGCGCTCTATTTGAGGTTTAATCTGCTGTTCATTATTACCTACCACACTGGGGTGTGGCTTGAAGCAAGTCACGTACCAGCTTTCCACCTGAATGCTAACTTCTGCTCAAGGGCTTCTGGGAAGATCCAGAGGACAATCTGACAAGGGCCTAGCAAGGGTGTTCCATATGTGTGAACTGCTTTTCCTGATCTGTAAGGTGAGAGTGTGAGGTCCACCTGATATCCTGACAGGCTGGAGCGAGCAGGTTGGAGTGGGGTTGGGCTCGTGGGCAGGAAAGGGGGAAGCAACCTGTGTCCTGAAGCTCCCAGTCCCGCCGAAGCCCAGGGGTGCTGCCTCCTTCCTGATGGGGCGCTGTGACCATCCTTGTGAGAACCCGTGGTGAGCATGGGGAGCTTGCTATTGCAGTGTTTGTGGGAGCACAGTCACTTCACGGGGGCACAGTGTCTGTGCAGAGGGAAGCTGGGGTGGAGGCGACAGCTGTGAGGCAGGCTTGCAGTTGTCAGCACTGGGGGGTGGATTGTGTGCTGGTCCCTAAACCCCTCTGTGGCTCAGAAGCCAAACCTAGTCTGGATGTATCCCCTAGTGGGCTTCCAGGGACCACCAGGCCTCGGGCTCAGACTGCTTATGTCCCTCTCTTTGCCCTGTCTTGACCAGAGACCCCCTCCTGTCCTTGATTTTCTCTGAGTCTGGCATTCAGTATTGGGTCTGTTGACTGTGCATCTTGATTTGGGGGTTTGCCAGCTGCTCATTCCACATGTTGAGTGTCTCTGGGAGGAGGAACCTTGTGGACCGGATCTCCTGGGATGTGCCAAGTACAGAAAAATATATGGTTGTGCCACGAGGAAGGAGAGGGTAGTGTTTTGTGGCTGGTGGCAGAACCCTAGGTCTGAGGCTGGTGGAAACTCCTGCCACTCAGCCTCTGACAGAGCTGGGAGACAGGGCTTCCCCTCTCAGTGACAGGTCAGAGCCCAGTGCTACACACCTTGGGGATGAGTCTGTGGCCCCAGCATTTGGCTCTCTGTCCAGATCTGGTGGGCTCCAAGATCTCAAAAGGAATAGCCTCTGCCTCCCAGCAGCTGGCATGGGCCCTGCTGTCGCCTGGCATGCACCAAAGCCAGCTGTTTGCCCTTGGCCTTGGAGCTGTAACACAGAACCTGGAACTCGGAGTGAGAGATGGGTGGTCGCGCTGTGGAGACAACGCCGTGTGTGTAATTGACGCTGCGGTGTAGGTGTCTGTCTTGTAGCATTTGCCCACTGCTGTCTTCTCTCTCCCCACAGAGTGTGGGAGGCTGGAGAGCAAGTCACTGCTTCACTTGCATCTGCCACAGGTGCTCACAGAATTCTGACTAAGCTGGGGCATTTCTGGTGTTTCAGGGAGAGATTTCTGATGCCAGGGTTTGGTTATGGCTCGTGGTGTGAAGGAGCCCTTGAGAGGTCTGTGTCCCCAGGGCTGAGGGGGATGGCTCAGGGCCTGTCACCCCTGAAATGATAGTGTTGATCCTCCTGCTGAGAATGTGACCATTGCCCCAGACTTTTCCCCTTTGCCCAGAGATGTGAGGCAAACACACCACCTCTCAGCTGGCAAATGCCAAATGCCAGCAAGTCCAGTCTTTTTTTCTGCACCCTCTGGTCTTCACAGTGACGTGTGTATAACCTCTTCCTGGGCTTTCAGACCCTTTCTAGCTCGGGTGCCTGGAAGAGTCTATGCTTGAGGAGCAAGAAGGGTGCAGCACGTATGTGGTGCGGTGGGGCCAGTCTGGGGCTGGACTGTTGGACTCAGAGATGGGCCAGGCACTGGTGCAGGGGTGCCGGTGTCCTCTCTTGGTAGCATTCCAGAGTCCACAAAGGACTTGCATTCTTTCCACTTCTTCCTCGTCTCCCCTACGTGTAATCCCTACAGCTGCCTTTCTTGCCTCAGCATGCTCAGTTACCAAATCATTCTCAGTTTTTAAGACCAGCTATGCTGATTCAAGTGATTCAAGGATAGAAGGACATTTGAGTAGTCAGCTGGACTCTGATTGGATGTCTACCCCTTGTCCTGGGGACATCAGGGACAATACGGCTCACTGTCACAGTGAGTAATGACCCTGGGATGCCTGCTCAAGGATTCCAGGGAAGGTGGTGGGTGAACCTCCACTTCTGCAAACCAGCCTGGGGCAATGGGCAGCAAAAGGCGAGTCGGTGTTCCGGGGCTGCGTCAGCGCTCACCCAGACCTGATGTGGGGCCTTTCAGCCCAGCCCTCTCTGACAACCCAACTTGCTCTGTGACCAGCCACACATTAGATCCTATAGGAGTTGCAGAGAAAGGAGCTGGAGAGCATAAAAGATGTGGTAGACATCTTTTGGTACTTATCCACATGCCTGGAATTTTATGTTTAGTTGTTAATGTTGTAGGTAAATGAGGGAACTGAGCCTCACAGAGGTTTGGCTCATTTGCTCAGTGTCTCACTGTAGCAAATAAATATTGGGATAGGATTTGAACCCAGGAACCTGCCAGCAAGTCCAGTCTTTTTTTCTGTACCCTCTCACCTTCACAGTGACATGTGTGTAACCTCTTCCTGGGCTTTCAGACCCTTCCTAGTTCAGGGCCTAGCAGAATACCGCCGCATCGTAGTGTTCAGTAAACGTTCATTGAGTGAATGAATGAGCCGGTGCGAGCCTGAGGACTGACAGTGCCCCTCACCAAAGGCCTCTGGCGCTGTGTCTGCTCTAGTCTGTGGTCTCTCAGCCTCCTGGTTCTGCCCATCACAGTTCTCATGGCTTTGTGGGGAGGCAGAGCAGTGCACGTATAAGAGGAACTGAGTTTCGGGGAGGGAAGCCCAGGCTCTGAGAGAGAGAAGAGGACCAAGGTATGTGGCCGAACACTCTTCAGAGCCAACAACAATGAAACATCACAGAAGCATGAAAGATGTGGAATGGAGGAAAGAAAGGCTTGAGTTCATGCATTCATTTTGTTTTCTTTCTTTTTTCTTTTTTAATTACAGTTGGTATTCAGCACTATTTTATATTAGTTTCAGGTGTACAGCGCAGTGGTTAGACATTTATATAATTTAGGAAGTGATCTTCCTGATAAGTGCACTATCCACCTGGCGCTGTACATAGTCATTATGGTGTTACTGACTCTATTCCCCACGTTGCACTTACCTCCTCGTGACTATTGTATAACTACCGATTGGTGCAGCTTACTCCCCCTCATCTTTCCCACCCGTCCCCCAACCACCTTCCCATCTGGCAAACATCAATTTGTTCTCTGTATCTAAGGGTGTTTCTATTTGGTTTGTTCGTTTATTTGTTCTTTAGATTCCACATATAAGTAAAATTGTATTGCATTTCTTTTTCTCTGTCTGACTTATTTCACTCATGTATGCACACTTTAGAGAGGAATCATAGAAATAGACATTTATAACTTTTGCATATGTGGTTCAAAGTGAAGAGGGCTTGCTTCCTTTGATTCCTCAGCAAAAATGTGCTCTTCCATGTACTAGGGATTCTGAAATGTTGATCTCCGAGACTCTTATAAGATATGCTGCTCTTTGGGGCCAATCTGACTATAGAGACGTTGGCTCCTGGATAGCTCTTTCTCGCCAGCCCAAGTTCAGACATAACGCTGGGTGTCTTCATTGACCATGTGGTTACCCTTCAACTATGTGACTTCGCATTTCCTTTGACCTTATTTTCAGTGACCCTCTCCTCCAGTGCCCCTCAGCTTCCTACTTGTGCGGCTGCACCTTGGTCCTTAGCATCCTCTGAAACTACGCCACCTCCCAGCTTCTACTTTCTGACCACATCCTTAATACTCCCTTCTCCTTTACCTTCACCTCCTGTACCTTCAGGGTTTTGATTGCAAACAATAGAAGTCAACTCTAGCTGATGTAACCAGTGAAAATAATGAATCGTTAGGATATTGGGAAGCTCAGAGAATCAATGGGAAGTCTGAATAATCGGCTCGAGGAAACAGGCATCCACCAAGTGAGCCTGGGCCACAGAGGACACTGTTAAGTCACACTCTGGGCAACAGTCTGGTTAGACAGCAGGGCCACTGCTGGAGTCCTGCTGCCAGGGGCACTCCGCCCCTTCTCTGTTGCCACGGTTGTTCTTTTGATGGTGCCGCCATTAGTCAGTACTCTTAGATTTGTGGCATATTTTACCACTTTTATGAGATTTGGAGAGCTGGGAGAGACCATCTAGTTTCTGCTTGTACAGTAGCTGCCAGGCTGTTGGGGGCGGAAACGTCTAGCCCCATGCAGCGCTCTTGTTCAGAGCAATGGCCTTTTCTTCCACAAGGGGTAAAGTCGTGGTTGAATTTCCCCCAAGCTAGAAGGGAGTTTAGATGCTGGACAGCCCAATGAAAGCCACATGGTCACTACACTTCATCCTTTCCATGGACTGAAGCCCAGATGCACTCATGCATAAATATTTCCGAGCACTTGCCCTGTGACTGGCTGTGTTCCAGGGGCTGGGCAGTGAACAAGACATGGGAACTCCTGTTCACGTGAAACTTTGGGCAGATGGACAATGAATACAGTAAACAAAGGTATGGTATATTTTATGGCGAAATGTTTTATCAAAAAAATACAGGAAAAGGCCCCAGCTGGAGTGGCTCAGTGGATTGAGTGCTGGTCTGAGAACCTAAGGGTCTCCGGTTTGATTCCCAGTCAGGGTACATGCCTGGGTTGAGGGCCAAGTCCCCTGTATGGGGTGTGCGAGAGGCAACCACACATTAATGTTTCTCTCCCTCTCTTTCTCCCTCCCTCTCTCTCTAAAAATAAATAAATAAATAAATAAATAAATAAATAAATAAAATCTTTAAAAAAATATAGGAAAAGGAGATAGGAAGTGTTTAGAGAGACTCAATTTCAAATATGGTGGTAAGGGAAGGTGTTACTAGGAAGTTGACATTTGAGCAGATACCCAAAAGGTGGAGAAATGAGCTATCTGAATCACTGGCAGAAGGGTGTTCTGAGCAGAGAGGGCAGCCGGTGAGGAGACCTCAATGTGGGAGCTTAAACAGATGTGAGAACTCAAATACGATGCTGTCTAATGAGGCGGGAGGCCAGTGTGGCTGGACCCACGTGAATCAGGCAGAGTGATAGGACATAAAGTGAGGCCAGTAACAGCGCCAAGTCTGAAAACTTGCTCCTTTTAAGTCTATGACATTACGGACAGAAAGCCACTCACTGACTGAGTGGAACTGTAGTGCCACCACAGCTCACTTCTGGTTAGCGTCTGCATATTTTGGCTGATGATCTTTGCAGGATGCCTGAAGTTGTTCCTCCATTCTCACCTCAGGGCAGTCCTGTATGGGCTGATGTCCTGTATGGATTCAGAGAGGGACTGCTGTAGGGCCAAATGTGACGTTCGTGAGAGACATTCTGGTGGTTTTCTTGTTGCTTCAGGGCCTGACCAAGTACGACCAGGTATACACCACTTGCCTTTGATGAGAGGATGCTGGTACACATACCTACTCTTTTCACTCAGGAAATCTGAAAACATCCCGTATGCATTGGGAAGCTCAGCCTGCGTGGTGATACTGTTTTCTTTGTTAGGCATCTGTTCTCTCCTGTCTCTTGGCAAGTCAGATGCTACTTTGTAAGATGGGAATAGCTACTTTCTGAAGGGTGTAACTTTGCTTCCAAACCCTAGGAACCTCCAGACAGGCCCTACTTTCCTGAGCTCTGTACAGCATCCGGACTTACTGTAGCCACGCCAAGTCTGAGTTATGGGAGTGGAGTGTCAGATCTATTGGCACAGCGGCCTGGACAAAGCAGAGAGATCACTCTTTTTGGGCCCTACTCAGTGTTGCCAGAATTTCAACTCACTCAGTGAGCAGTTGGGAACGATACACCTAAAGATGATATTATTGCTTCCCAAATCCCAAGAGGCCTGCTAGTGTTGTGCCTGTGCCTCTTTATTAATGACACAGGATACAAGGAGCAACATCTCATCCTTTATTGCAGAACATATTATTAAAGGGCTTTGAACACTGGGATCCCCAAAAAACTTGGCCATGTTTGGAAGGTTCCTGTACTTTCATAGAAGTTATTTTCTAGATATATACGCATGTCTTAGCAAGGCCCTTGGTAACTGCTAATTTATAATCTCCATACTTATCAGTATAATGTCCTCAGTGTATTGGACTAGCATGATGTCCCATTGGATGGTGAGACAGTCAAATTCTGGTGAACTGGGTGGCTCAGAGCCAGAAAGTTGATACTGCCCTCAGGTAGGACACTGAAAATTTATTGCTGCATCTTCCTGGAGAAAGCTGACTGCTTCCAGTGGGTTTTGTTTGTTGGGACAGAAGAAAAAATGTACTGACAGATCAATAACTGTGTACCAGTGGCTCAGGTCTGTATTGATTTGATCCAATACGGAGGCCACATCAGGAACAGCAGATATAATTGGAGTCACTACTTGATTAAGTTGATGATAATCCGCTGTCACTCCATGTGACTCATTATCTTTTGTGTCTGCCTACCTAGAAACTTACATAGGGATGTGATTGGAATCCTCTGCTTTACATCTTTCAAATTTTAATGATGATGCTAATTTCTCTGATTTCCCTAGGGATATCGTAGTGCTTTTATTTTCTTCTTTTGTCTGGGAGAGAGAAATGGTTTTGACTTTGCCCTTTCTGCCTTATTAGCCCTTAGTCGATTTTCAGGGAGTCAATTAGGAAGTTCATCATATTGCTGAAGATATCTATCTATTCCCAACACCCATTCAGAAAACAGAGAAACAACCATTGAGTAAGTCTGGGGTCCTTGGATTTCCTATGAGGCTGACTTGGGTCAAGACTTGCTTTTTCCTTTGACCTCCATTAGCCCATCTCTGACTGATGGGCCTCAGTGATGTTCTGGGTTTCTGGGAATTAGGATTAGCCAAGATTCAGCATCCAATAATACTCAGCAGGTCAGGCTATTTCCTTTTCTCCAGTGACAAGTTGCCCTGATAAATAGTTTCAGGTCTCTTTGAAAAAGGCTAAGAACAGTCATGATACTTAATTGTGATGGTTCAGGAGAGTTCAGGTCTTTCTTTCATTTAAAGAGTTCAGGGCCATTCAGGGGACCCAGGGTTTGGACACTGACTGAAAATAGTCAATGCTTCCATTTTTATGGCTTAAATTGGCCTCTTACTCTTCCGGCCCCCTGCCCCAGTTATATATGAATTAAGTAAGGTCTTGGTGAGTCACCTGTCTACTTTGTTTTGGGAACCTCAGGGTTAATTAATTAACCATCAGCTGTCCCCAGAAGGGAGAACATTGTGATGCCCGTATGGTCCTGCTGCGTATTCCAGTCACCAGGCTCCCTGCCTTTGGTGTTTGGGTGCTACCCCTTGGCTTCTGCCTGTCTCCGTTGAAATCAGGGGTCCAGTTTCAACTGCATTTGAACTCTGCAGCCTATAGAGACCGTGCTCTGGACTATTTTCGCAAATTGCTGGCACTCCCCTCACCTTTGAATTGCAATATTTCTCACCACTTGGTGAGGGGAGTGGCTTATGGGACTGTGGCTGAGGGTGAGTGGAGGGAGGCAGCACATGATAAACCGATTTTAGTAATCTGCGGTCTTTGGAATACTCTGCATTATGTCAAAGAAGTCCTGGCATTTCACCTTCATTTGGAGTGAATCACTGTTGACTTCAGATGTCTGTTACATAGCGGAGCAAACAATTAGATGGCTTCTAGGTGCTTGCGTTAGGACATTAAATATAGGAGTCTGGCAAGTGCCTCCATATCAATGAATCAAATCTGATCTGAGATTGTATTCCATGTCCTTGGTCTAGTCCATTCAGGGTCCATTCCTGTACATGTATTCCTGGTGTAAGTTAGCTAAGTCCGGCGACATTTTGTGTGTGAGCAAGCCTCCCACTCTCAGGCTTAACTTTGTCATCGGTCCTCCAAAGATGCTGGGACTCTAATTATAGATGTAGAGACAGTGAAGTACGCACGTGTGTGTGTGTGTGTGTGTGTGTGTGTGTGTGTGTGAGAGAGAGAGAGAGAGAGAGAGAGAGATAGTTTGCTGTGGTGTTAGGGCATGATGAAATTGCGGTTCTTGTTGCAGAGTGGAAGCTGCAATCAAAGGAGTGTGGGCCCTGCAAATGAAGGAGAATTATGCTCTCAGGGAAGGGAGGGGAGGTTTTCTCAGCTGGTGTGGGAGGCTGGGCAGGACTGAGTCCTCTTAAATTCTCCCGTTAATACCATTTCAGCCATTTGCTCCCGACTTGTTCTGTCATTGCCCCAGCTCCACCGCAGGAGACTTGGTGAGGTTGTGAATGCAGCTAATACTGCGTTTCGGCACCTGTCAGGCCTAAAGTTCAGAGATCTGAGTTTTCCTTTCCTTTTTACAGTGCGGTGAGAAACTGTCCCTCTAACTTACTCCGTGCTCATTAATTTCTTCATGCCTTTCATGCTGCTTTTTGGGAGTGGAGCCTTAGTCCCCCAAAGCCTTGCCTTTAATTAATTAATCAATCAATCTATTAAGTCATTAATTATTTAATCAATCCATTAATTAATCATTTAATGGTCCATTAAGTGACCGTTTAATAATCCACTATTAACCATTCAATGACTCCATGAATTAGTCAATCAATTAATTAACTGAGCCATGCATTCAATAAATATTTAATGAGTATCTGTTATTAGATATTATTCTAGGTGTTAGGATATAGCAGAGGAAAACTAAAGAAAAACAAAAAGAAACAGAAAAATCCCTGACCTCATGGAGCTCTCGGTCTAGCAGACATTTTATTTCAGATGGTCACAGGTAGTAATTTAACGAGTTGTTATTTCGTCACTGCAAAGTACTATCAGCTTTCAGCTTCTCGTTCCTGAATTCCAATGAGAGTTTCATTATTTTACCCCTGGTGGCGCCAGATTGTCAGTCCCAGATATCTCTCATTATTTCTTATTACAATGGACTATTAACTTGTCCTTACATATCCACTGTGACCACCTCTGATCCTCATCCACAGTGATTTTTTTCCAAAGGCAAAATGTAAAAGTCATTTCCTGCACCTACTTTCTCTTATCCAAAATTCTCTTTAAGATTTTAATTGAATTTGGGTAAAGACCAGAATCTTAAATGAGGCCTTTATGGTCTATCTACCACCTAACTTTGCACACATTTCCTCTGCTTTGTTGCTCCTTCAATCAAACACACACACACACACACACACACACACACACACACACACACTTTTAAAAGGTTACTTCCTTTTCATCTTTCATGAATCAACTTAAAGTTCACTTCCTGACCCACCTTGCACTGCTGCCAACATGACCTGGTCCCTCAGCACCCTGCCTGCTCTGTATAGCCCGTAGCTGTACATGTAATCAAGCATACGGTACTATGATTGATGAAGAGTTTTTCCTTTGCTAACAAACAAGTGGGGCCCCAGATAGCAGGTGCCATGTTGGTGTTTGTTTACCATTGTATTCCCAGTGCTCAATGTCTGAATGTAGTAGTATTCAATGACAATTGCCTAATGCATTAATAGCACCATGATATGCATTCTAATGACTGCTCAGTCACTGACAAAATAGGGTTAGTACTGGTACTATTGTCAGTTGGGCCAGAGGCCCCTGAAAGGGTTCCAGGGGTAATCAAGGATGGCTTCCTGGAAGGGAAACAGCTTGAGCCAAGAAGTGAACTAAGTTTGTCTCTAAATGAGTGTTCGACAATAGCCTGGGTCTTTTTGTTCTAGATCCTATTCTATGCCTGATATGCAAACCTGGGTGAGGTAATTGTTGGTTTGAAATCACTGTCTGGAGTCAAGGAAATGGAAAGAAGTAGCACTTTTATATCAGCCTTTGGAGACCAGTGAACATCGGTTTCAGCCTGTAAACTTCCTGCTCATTTATCTGCTAATGATTGTGATCTCGCTTTTTGGGTTTATTTCCTTTGTGTCCGCTCTGGTTTCTGATACAATGAGTTTAGGCAGTTTACAGACCCCAGCTTGGGTTGGGTTAGGAAACTTCCAGGTTGTGTGTCCATGTCCCTGGTTCTCCCAAGTCCTTCTGGAGAGCGAGAAAGCCTTTGCAGGGGAGGAGCATAAACAGTGTTTGGAAACTGGAATATAACTACAGCTTATTCCATTCTTCTAGCTATTTTTACCTTTTCTCTAGGCAGTGAGGTCACCTCTTTTATCACTGCTGTTCCATTTGTCCCATAAACTCCTGGTTATCCATCTTCAACAGCATGCATGGCCTGGCTTTATCTCAGGCAAATCAGTTCCAGCCTTCCCAAATTCAGTATCTTGATGTTCCTGTTAACTTTCATCATTAGGGCTGTAGAATTCGCTCTCGCTCTGCTCAAATGCTTGCATAAGTAAAAATGGCTGCAGCTAAGCCCCCATCCTCTACCATTTAAATCCCCATTTATCTCACCCTGGGATGCTGGCATAGAAACCTCATTCATGCCATTGCTTTGAGGAATGTCAAGAGGGACTTGCTGTTAAAAAATTCTCCTGCAACAAACATTTATGCTCCTTGCAAGGATGAGGTCACAGCATTTGTCTGACCAGAGAAAGATCGGTGTCTTCTCAAGAAAATGTTACTACATTTTTTCATTTATATTTTGGACCTCACAATTGGATTAGTCATAGCCCCTGATTTATGACACATTCTCATTATTACTCTGTTTAGCCAGAGTTCGTTGTATAGCACTTTGAGGGCTATATAATATTACAGTGGGATGCTATTGTAAGTGGTGTCTCCTTTCTAATCCATTCTCCTATTGATGGGCATTAGGCATGACGCCAAGATTTTGCTATTATGAACAGTACTGCTGTGAACATTCTGGTGCGTGTTTCCTGCTATATATACATGGGGAACTTTGTCTTGGAGTGGCATTGTTGGATTGTCGGGACTAAATGTTCAATTTAGAAGAAAGTTACAAATTGTTTTCTAAATTGGCTATATCAATTTACCCTCCTCCCGAGAATGCACAGGAAGTGCTCTCAATTCACCGCTCCACACCACGTGGAGGGCCCGTGATCCGTGTTGACGGAATGTGTGTGAGTGGTGCTTTATTAAGGTCTTCAAGCTCATGTCTGTGACCTCCAAGGAGAGGGAAGGCCTCACAGCGGTGTTGTTCACGGGCGCTTCTTTTTCCTGAATTGCCCGTTTCTGTCTTTTGCTCATTTTTCTATTTGTTTGAAGGGTCTTTGTTGTTCTTTATATATCATTGATATGAATCCATTGTCAGTTATAACCGGCATACATATTATATTCTTATTTTTCTTTTGTACTTTCTTGAAAGTTTCCATTGATAAACAGGAGTGCTTAATTTGGATATAGTTAATATTTATCAACCACTTATTTTATATTATAGTTTTTTGACTTAGGAAACTCTTTTCTGTCCCTAGAGCAGAAGATATTTACCTATATAAAGGCATTAATGGTGTTGACCCAACTACAGTTAATGTTTTTGGATTAAAGTTAGGGATTGAAATTCACTTTTTTCCTCAAATGGATAACCCTATTTCCTGGGTCCATTTGTTGAATAGTCCCTCATGTGTCCCATGACCTGATCTGCCACTTTTGTCATCTAGAACACGTCCATACACCCAGAGTGTCTGTTCCAGGGCTGTGTATCTATTCCCTTGGTTAGTCTACCTGTTACTGCCCTTGAACCACAATGTCTTTAGCTGCAGCTTCATAATAATTCTTAGAATCTGGTAACAGAAGCCTTTCCTCATCAGTCTTGTTTCTCGGTAGTATGCTGGCTATTTTTGTTCTTTATACTTCTATGTAAATTTGACAGCAGACTTATTAGGGTCCATAAACATCTTGTTGGGGTCTTGAGTAGAACTGCATTAGTTGTACAGATACATTTGGGAAGAATTTACAGCAGCGCAATGGTGTGCATTTTCGTTTGTGTACAGTTTTCATAGCTCAGACAGACACTCATGTCCCAGTATTTCTCTCGTCTGCAGCCATGAGCGGTCCTCATCTATTCCTCCGCAGTCATAAGGGAAGCCATTCCCCACAACTACATGTTTGCATTTCTGGATGTTGTCTCAATTCAGTGTCTGATCAGTGACTGAAGATTGCCAGGAGATAATGATTATCTGACTTGGAGGAGTCTGGGCTTGGTTGCTGCAGCCGTAGCTGTGCCCCTCCCTCAGGATTTAGACCACAGTTCCCTTATTTGATGCTGGCCATGAATTTGTCAATGGTTTCTATAGGCATTTACTTTCACTTCTCTCGATTGTGTTTTCCTGGAGGTCCAAGTATCTCGTGCTTTGTCAGATATTTCAGTCACACCCACACCCTCATTCACCTGCTACCTAATTGTTAACCAATTGATTAGTCTGCGTGATTAACCAGAGCACTCTCCAAAAGCATTTACCTTTGTTCTTGGTTTCTCTTAGTGTGTTAAGGGAAGCTCCTTCTGTGGTGGGAGGGCTGTAAGTTTTGTCTTTGTTTCATTCATTTAACAAGTGTTTATTGAGTAGAGCGGGCCACTGGCATACACTGGTATACGTGCCGGGGGAAGAGCGTATCCAGGGAGTCAGGGCAGAGCAGTTGGGGTCAGCTGCTTAGAGCTGTGGGCCAAGCATAGGGTCTTCTGCAGAGAAATGCATGTCCAAATCAGCAGTCCTAATGCGGAAACCGATCAGCTTTTAGGGTTTCTGACCTGCGTGCTGTTTGTGTTTGATGGCTGGCGGGGCCCAGCCACGTCTGCCATCTTGGCCTTTGTGAGCTGTATGCGTTGGGAAGGTGTGGGATTGGAGTCCAAAAGCGCTTTGTCCCTTTGTATCCTGATGGGGGACCTTGGCCAGTTGTTTGGCTTCTCTCTCTAAGCCTCAGTTTTCCTTCTTATAAGATGGGATTAATATTAATAATAGGTACCCGAGAGTGGTGTTCTGAGAATTAATGGTTACTTTGTGGTTCTTTCAAGAGACTCTAGACAGGAGGGAATCCGAGCAGCCCAGCCAGCCAGGCCTTCTTTCATCTGTCCGTTGACAGCTGTATTTGGGCTGCCTCTGCCCAGCAAGGGCTGGAGAGAGGGCATATGAGTCAGGGTCTTCTAGAGGAATAGCACCAACAGGATGTGTGTGTGTGTGTGTGTGTGTGTGTGTGTGTGCGCGCGCGCGCGCGCGTGTGTGTGTATGGAGAGAGAGAGAGAGAATGTGAGATTTATTTATTTATTTATTTATTTATTTATTTATTTAAATAAGGGGCTCGTGCAGTTATGGAGGCTGGGAAGTCTAAAATCTGCAAGGTGACCAAGGAAGAGCCAGTGTTGCAGGTGAAATCTGAAGGTCTTCTGCTGGAGAGTTTCCTCTTGCTGGGGGGAAGTCAGCCTTTTGTTCTCTCCAAGCCTTCAACTGATTGGATGAGGCCCACCCATATTATGAAGGGTAATCTGCTTTACTTAAAGTCTACTGATTGAAGTGTAAATCGCATCCCAAAATGTCCTCACAGAAATATCCAGAGTAATGTTCGACCAAATATCAGTCCACTGTGGCCCAGCCAAGTTGACACATAAAATTAACCACAGGGCTTTGGGAAGCTCTTTTAGCCCCTGTGTGTCTTCTTCATTAATCAGAACATTTTTCAGACGTACATAAACTTCAGGGAGAATTGCAGTGTAGCTACCGCCACGTCCATTTCACAGAGGCAGGATTCCAGAGTGTAAGAGCACGGATTTGGGGCCAGATGGCCCAGGTTTGAATTCTGGATGTGTAGCCTTGGGCAAGTTACTTACCTTGTTAGTGCCTCAGTTTCCCCACTGGTAAGTGGGGGTAAATAGTACTCTTCCCTCAGAGTTGTAGTGAGGGTTGCATGATGTAAAGCATAGGTCAATGCCCGACACAAGGCTGTTTCTATCACATCCTAGGTTGAATAGATTTTAACGTGCCATGTTTGCTTCAGATTTCTTTTTAAATTGTATTTATTTATTTTAGACAGAGGGGAAGGGAGGAAGACAGAGAGGGAGAGAAACATCAATGTGTGGTTGCCTCCCATGTGCCGCCCACTGGGGACCTGGCCTGCAACCCAGCCATGTGCCCTGACTGGGAATAGAACCAGTGACCCTCTAGTTTGCAGGCCGGTGCTCAGTCCACTGAGCCACACCAGCCAGGGCCTGCTTCAGATTTTTTAAATGAAAAATCATATATAGTTGAAGCCTCCTGTGTTTCTCTCCTCAAGCTCACTTCCCTTTTTCATTCCTCAAAGGCAGCATTGCCCTGAATTTGGCATCTAATTTTTTCTGCATCTTAACTACATATCCATTAACAAGATCTAGCCATGTTTTCTGTGTTTCAAGTGATGAAATATGATATCACATCGTACATAGTATTCTGTAACTTGCTTTATTTCTTACTCAGTAATATGTTTTGGGGATTTAACAACTCTGATATATAGAGATTCATCTTATTGTAGCTACTGATTGGGTTCCTTTGTGTGAACAGTTGACTGTCCTGGACGTCTGTTGCTAGACGTTGGGGAGTTTCCAATGTTTCGCTGTAATAGGCAGTGCTGTGATGAAAGCCTCCTGTGGCTTTCCTGGTGTCCTGTGTGTGATGGGCTGCAGTTAGGGTGGCATGTTGGAGGTTCCCTGGGTGTTGCCAAAAATCTCTCCAAGTTAGCTGGACTTTATCTTTTACACCCTACACTTGGTTGATATTGTCAGACTTTAAAGTCTGCCTGTCAGATGTGTATAAATGGCGCCTTGTTATCACATACAGCTCCCTGTTTGCAGATGTTTGAACATATCTTCAGATATTCCTAGGTCGTTGGGTTTCAAAGCCCTACAGACGGAGAGCCGTCCTCACATTTGGTGTCTGCTGATGGCAGCCTCCTGCACCTACTTGGGCCTGCTGAAGACAGCAAAGTGCTCAGGGCCAGCCAGGGCTTCACAGGCCAGCTGCCCCATGTCCTGCTGGCTGCCAGAGGCCTTGGTAGCTTTGAGAACCGCACAGGCTCTTCAGAGTCCAGAGCGGTTAGGTTCTCCTGGTTAGTGACTGAAGTAATGTTCTAAGTGGGGCACAAGTGCCAGAGAATTAAAAATACTTCTTGTTTTTGAATAGGAAGCCGCCATGTGCTCAGGACAGCAGGGCTATATCTGGATGAGCAGCTGTCGGCTGCCTTGCAGGCTCTCCCAGCCAGCCGATGTGCTGAGGGCTCCCAATCTCCCAGCAACCTGCTCCCTGGGAGCAAGTCTAGAGTAGGTGCAGGTGCCGGTGCAGGCTCAGGGAGGCCATTGCCCGCAGTTCTCCACTGCCACTGCAGCTCCGCTGCCCTACAGGGCACTTGGCATAGTGTGGCTGGGCACTTTGGTTTGTTAATGAATGTGTCAGTGTCTCTGGTCTGTTCTGAGCTGCGTTGGGAAAGGGACATAGAAGGAGGGGAATGTGAAATGTGACTTTGTCCTTATGGGTTTGCCACTGACATGGCAAAATGGATCAAACTAGTTGCATGGCAGTCATACCTCACTCTCCAGGATGCTAAGGGCAGCCCCAAGATCCCAAGGTACCTACCCCCATGAGGACGCTTAAAACAGTTTTTTAAAATCAGTTTACGGCTTATCCTACTCATATTTGTACCTTCAGCAGAATATGTAGGGTATGGAACACAGTACATGCTCAGTGAACATTTGCCAAGTGAATACATAAACCATTGGAAAATGCAATGATACTCATCAACTGTGGTTTTGAAATGCCACTTTTGTTTCTGTGTACTATAAAATTTAAATTCCACATTCTTTTAATGTATGCATAATTCAACATAGTTACTTTAATCAAAAGAAAACAGCAGTTACCGTGGCTCCTTCCTCCTAGAACATGTGGCTGAATCTGGGGACTTGTGAAGGGTAAGAGGTTTGTTTACACCCCTCCCAGGCCCAGTAACTACCATGGTTATTTTGTGAAGAGGCCGGACGGTTAAACAAGGATTTTACTGAGACGTGGGAAATTGAAACACAGGAGAATGCAGGTACAAAAACACCATTAAATTTTACATCTGTGAAAGCTGGTTTCAAAACTTTAAAAGAGGTACAGCCTGTATTATGCAGGGTGGGGCAAAAGCAGGTTTACAGTTGTATGTGAAGCAGAATTTAGTCTTGTATTATCACTTATTAATTATTGTATTATTTTCCACATAAACAAATGTAAACTTGCTTTGCCCCATTCTGTATAAAAACATACAACTCAGGGAGGCTCTGTTTTTCTGAGCAGTTAAAAAATGTGATTCAGGGGTGAATTCTCTGAAGAGGTGCACAGAATTAATGCCACTGGACTGCTTTAGAATCAGTGGCTATTGGTACATTGAACAAATTAATGCAGGGCTATTGCTTTACCTTTCTTTTCCTATTTTCGATAAAATCTTGATTTTATAGGTTGAGTTGTATCCTCCAGAAAGGTACATTGAAGTCCTCATTTCCCTGAGCAGTCAGTCATTGTGAACTTATGTGGAAATGGAGTCTTTCCAGATTTGATAAAATTAAAACGTGGTTTAGTGAGGGAGGGCTGTAATCCAGGATGTCTGTTGTTCTTGAAGAAGAGGGAAATTTGGACAGACACACAGAGAGGACACACCATCATATGACAATACAGACGCAGAGGGAAGATGACTGTGTGAAGATGGAGGCAGACTGCAGTGACGTGGCCACAAGCCTTGGGATGCCTGGGGCTACTGGAAGTTTGGAGAGGCAGGCAGGGTTCTTCTCCAGAGGGTTTGGAGAAAGCATGGGCCTGCCAGTGCCTTGGTTTTGGACCTGTAGCCTCCAGAACTGCGAGTGAATACATTTCTGTGTTTTAGACCATTCAGTTTGTGCTTACTTGGTTACAGCACCCCTAAGCAAACTAATGCACTTGATGTAGCTGTAGTTTCCACAATCAATACCAAACATATCCTCCGGATAAGGGGACTTTCTGAATCACTGGATGGGATGCTGAGCTGTGCAGCAGAATCCGGCACCACTGAAGCCGAATCTCTGCTTTTATAACAGATGCCCTTTCATTGCACGACCAGATTCCTTTAGGAATCCTTTTCAGACCGCATACGAGCAAGTGTAGGGGTCAGTACTGTAAGAACTCACCAAGTTCAGGGAAAAGTGCCTGAACGGTGCTCCAGGCCCAGGAGAGGCCCACAGCTGCTCCATCAATGCTTTATCTTTCTTCTTCTGTGTCTTCTGGTTTCCACACGTTTTTTGTTTTATTGGTAAATTTTTAACCTAAGAAGCTCTCATGCAAGGCCGTGGAGACTGATTGAGGCATGCCACTGGGCCGCATCTGGTTGGTGTCATTTCACTACTGTTGTTTCTTTTGTTTTTGTTAATAGTTCTCTGGGTCTTAACACATACAGAGATTCAGGGGGCACCACCCCATTCAGGATACCCAACATTTCCATCAAAATTTCTCTCATACTATGGCCCCACTATTTCCCCACGCATCACCCCTGATCTGTTCTTCATCACGATAGTTTTATTATTTTAAGACTGTCATATAAATGAAATCAGGCAGTATATAGCCTTTTGAGATTGATTTCTTTCACTCAGAATAATGCCTTTGAGACTCATTCACGTACGTGTCAATAGTACACTCATTTTACTGCAGAGCAGTCTTTTATTGGGTGTACCATAGTGTGTTTATCCATTCACCTGCTGAAGACTCTTGGTTTGTTTCCAGGCTTGTGAGTAGTGCTGCTGAAAACATTTGTGTACACGTTTTCGTGTGAAGATTTTATTCCTCTTGGGTGGGTACACATCCAAGATTGGGTTTACTGGGTCTTATAGTAAGTGCGTGTTTAACTTAATAAAACAGCCAAACTTTTCCAGGATGATTGACTTATTTTGAGTTAGCTCTTGTATAAATCGTAAGGCTTAGTTGAAGGGTTTTTTAGGGGGAATGGGGTCTATGGATGTCTAATTGCTCCTACAGCCTTTGTTGAATATCTTTCTCTACTGAGCAGCTCTTTTACCATAAAAATCAGCTGGCCACATTCGTGTAAGTCTGTTTCTGGACCTTGCTCTGTCCTGCTGACCGTTTGTCTGTCCCTTCACCAGCATCGTGTCGTGCCGATTACTTTAGCTCTTTAGTAAATCA